>CAKAKR010066707.1:372885-437663 GCA_916700685.1 Adelosebastes latens
CTCGCGAACTCCGATCAAACGGTCAAACTAGGCAGCGCTGATCAAATATGAATCAATATTCTGTTACTGTAATGCCTATTTCTCACCTCAAATGTTTTTCAGAAACATCTTGTAGTGTACTGTTTAGCTGTAAAATGATAAAGTTTGTGAGCCGGCAGCCATGTTGAGATCAGTTGAGGAAATACCAAGCACTGTCCACAAGCCGGAGCACAGCCAATAGGAACGTTCTTTCTGAAATGATCTCTGATTGGCCAAAGTCTCCCGTCACAGGGCTAGATTTTTTTAAAGCCTGAAAACAGAGCCATGAGGAGGTGCAGAAGTCTAGTTTTCCTGAAAGGTTATTATGGTATTTTTGCCCAATGATACCAAAAATATTCTGCCTACTGCAGGTTAAATGTAGTTTTCTAATGTTAATGATCTCATGGAAACTCTCAATGTGGAAAGTATCTAATCTTTTATTGTATCATCTATGTGAAGTGATGTATTTTTTTCTGTCAATTTGTGGATTTTCTTATTGCTGAATTACCTTTTAAAGTAGTAATTCATTCAGATATTTCAATGTGGCAGTTAGATCCCATTCTTTGTTTACATATTGAACTTGATGTATAACATGCTGTAAGTTTATGTTTTTGTCTTTAGCCTGACACAAATAACATGCTATTTCTACATGTTGTTGTCTCCATTCATTAAGTTGTTGTCTCCATTAGTGTATAGAGGGAAATACAGTATATTATGTAGTATGGAGAATCTTTGCAGCTAGAAAAATCATTATAACGTTATCTTACAGAGTATAAAACATTATAAAATGTATGACAATTGTCGGCAACACATCAACTGAAGTATGAAGGCCTACTTCAAAATAAAAGCAGGCCTTTATGACAGGTAAGCTAGTAGAGAAGTGATGCAATGGGTCTGACCTTGACATGCAGAGGTTAACAGTTACAGGTGTGTTTGTGTCTGCAGCATGGATGGATCATAAGAACAGTGCTACTGACGCAACTACCTGAAAGTTGTTCAATTTATGTTAGCTACAAGCCTACTATGGCTAAAAGTTTCTCCCAAAACAAGACTGCTACATTGAAAATTCTTCTTCTTCTTCTGTGTTTCTATTGTCGGTCTTGAGGCTGACATTCGCATTACCTCCATCTACTGGAGTGTGGAGGGTGCAGCTGTAGAGAAATAAAAAAGCTGTTTCTGCTGTTGTTTACCTGCTGTGTGTGTGTGTGTGTGTGTGTGTGTGTGTTTGTGACAGGATTGGACATCATTTAGACAGCTTCTTCTTCTTCTTCTTCTTCTTCTTCTCATTGATCCATAAAATGATATGGCTTAAAAGAAGGTCCTCCTTTTATACTTTTAAAGATACTGATTTTAAAACACATTTGACTATTATTTAAAACTTAAAACTCAACAATTCTAAATTGACAAAAAATATTAGATTATTTTGACATTTCAAATTTATTCCAATTGTCTTTGCCCGATTGTTTTTTAATTTTTGTTTTTATTCATCTTTTCCTTTCCTTACATTTTATTTGTTGTATAATTTATGTTATTTTTATATTATTTTTATACTGTGAAATATATTTGCTGAATTTCTTTGTAATGAAAAATTGGAATATGTTTATGTGACTACTGTATTGAACTTTGGAAATAAAGTATGGAAAAATAACCTTCTCATGGATGTATAAACTTCTTCTTCTTCTTCTTCTTCTTCTTCTTCTTCTTCTTCTTCTTCTTCTTCTTCTTCTTCTTTTGCCTTTTTCCATGCAGCTCTGTTTATCTGTGTTCTGGCCCGCTCCTTTGGTTTATAGATGTTGGGGCTTTGAGTCTTGAGAGCCAGATAATGTTCTGAAAGGTTATTTGAAAATGTCACTTGAGAATGATTTATCATCACTTGATAGAGACCTCCCATCACCCATCTGTCTGTACCAAGGCTTACTTTTAGTTATTGAATGTGTTATGAAATGTGAGTGTGTGTTATATGATAATATGTCTCTGTTCAGTTGTATTATTCCTCTCCAGAAACAATGCTTTCAAAAGCCAAACCCCAGTGCTTTATAGAGCCAAGTAATCCTAAACTGTGAACATTTGCTGAATTAGTTTTGGCCTCTTTGACTCACTACATATCTTCTCCTAGAACAGTATCCTCAATCAGACAAGGTAACATTGACCCCTACTGGTGACAATTAGGAACCAAATCCACCCAAAGTGCATAGCTGTGGGATTAAATCGAGGGATGATATAAATTTTTTTTTTGCAATTGTTTTATTGAACAGTTTGGATCTTATTCCATTCTCCCTCCAGTGTTATTTTGTGCAACCACCTTCAGGATTCCAGCATCTATCTTTTTTTCAGCATCTACATCCACCATAACAGTCCCCAAGTCACCCACTACATGTAGCTGTTAAACATGCACTGACTATGGTACAGATGTTCTGGTGCCCAGGACATACAGTATCATTTAACTGTCCGAATATTACATTTTTGTACTTCAGGGTCAGTCTGGGGCCGATCCCAGCAATCACTGTGAAGCACTTAAAGTAAATCAGAATTTGTGAGGTTAAAAACAAGATTTTAAAGTTTTTAAGATTTCTGTGTCTTGTAATATTTGTGTGTTATAACGGCAATGATAAAAAAAATAAAAAATAAAAAAACAGAGTTGAACACACCCTGTCGGGACTGAGCACACTCACAAAAGCAAAGTTCACCACACTCGTCTCTAAACTAGAAAAGAACAAAGCAACCCAAAACCAGCGTGGGCCCTAAATTAGCAGAAGTCAAGTAATATGTAGACAATTGCAATCTTTACGCCACTTTACAGACATTACGAGTGTAGCAGTTACTATGGACATTCAAGTAAAAGTTTAAAACCAAGCTTAAATTCTCCCAAACCTTTTCTGCTTGCATTAATTCTACTGACCACACCCAGCATCACACCACCTACCCTGACACTTCTACATCACAGTAGGTGGGAGCTCCAACCACTAGAGGTTGACAGACACAAGAGTTTTAGCTGCTATCACTGTTGGTTATACTTTACAATATATTGAACAATGTAAACAAAAAGTACAACAACATATCCCGTGAGTTTTTGTCGTTAGTACACAGTCACAGCCTCATGTGGGCTGCAGGCAGCAGATCAGTTACAGTTGGTTGTATCTGTTGGCTAATGAGGTTTGCCGAGTTTGGTTGTCATTTATGCATTTCAATCAGTTTTGTCTAGTCAAATTTGTTCTTATAATCCTAATTTCTATATCATGTACCCTCATCCCAATTTTGAGTGATCTAATTTTTCCTTAAAATGTAATGAGGCCTTTTCTGCACTGGGTGGCAGTATGCACATTTGTACTACACAACCTGAGGGAGAACTCCATCTGTGTGCTCTTTTTGTAGTTTGACCCATCTCATATTCAGTCATCTGACAGAGGCAATGATGTGAAGCCCTTGATCTCAAATAATAAGTACCGATGTAAAATTATATAACAGCTCAGACAGCTCGGTACTAGAGAGAGCAAGAGAGGGAGAATCAGAGAGGTAGCAGGAGGCTTTAGTTCAATTATGAGGCAGATCAAAGAGCGAGGAAAAAAAGGTGAGAGAATGTGTCTGTTAAAGCCAAAAGGCAAAAAAGCACAGCGCCCATTTGCAGCCATGTAGGGAGATTTAGATGGAGAACAGCCTCTGTCAGTACTCTTAGCTCAACTTCCAGACTTGACACTGATGTTAAAAACTACAGGGTATCTCTATTTCTTTGGATTTTTGGCATTTCTGATTTGAAAACCTGCATTCTTTGTGTAATCCAAATTCAAATAGATGGGATAAAGCAGCTAAGACAATAGGATAACTACTTCAAATACCATGTTTATTCTATCAAACATTCCCTCACTGTAACCTAGCGCTAAAAGATTTGATAAGTTTACAATGGCACCTGCCTCCGAGGAGAGAATAATACATTTATTTGAACTAATTCAGCTACCCAATGAGTTGCTCTTTTAAAGAGGACCTATTATGCTTCTGTGCTTTTTTCCCTTTCCTTTAGTGTGTTATCAGGGCCAGCTTAAGGCATAGGCCATAGAGGCGGTCGCCTAGGGCACCACCTTCTGGGGGGCGCTGTTCGCCCTTTAAAAAAAAAAAAAAAAAAATGCCAGTGGGCGCCTTTCCTCATTTTCTGCATTGAGGTTACAAATGAACAAATAAATAAATAAATAAAGAAAGAAAGAAAGAAAGAAAGAAATACACTTTTCACCCCTGTAACTCTCGTAGTGAAACTGATTAAACACTTTTTAGCCAACAATATCACACTTTATTTATTTTACAATATCTTAAAACCATTGGGATGTCTGATGTGTGCTGCGGTTTACGGGGCTAGGGTTTGGGTTCTGGAGGGTTGAACCACTATCCCTCACCCTAGAGCAGCACCGGTGGCGAGGGAGGCGGCTCCAAATCTGAATTTTTGTGGATGTAAAAGGTCTGCAAAGTTACAAAGCCCAAAGTCCACACCAAAGGGAGTTACTCTCCTCCACAGAAACACTGCTCTTGAACTGCCTGAAACGCCTTGATTGAAGTCCCGCCTTTTCTTCCGTAACGTGGTGATGTCACCAAGAAACACATTTGCATAATACCTAATGCCTAGCGGCTAGTTTGGCATGACCTCAAAGAAGGCTAGTTAGAGCGGAGCTGGAGCGGAGTCTGAAGAGCAGACTGGGCTTTGCGGGATGGGGTGGGGCAGGAACTCAAACAGAGCGTTTCAGACAGAGGGTGAAAAGAGGTGCTGCAGCACAGTCGGTATGAGAAAAATAAGGCGTCTTTTGAACATTAAAGCATGTAAACATGTTCTAGTAGAAACCCAAAATACAAGTATGCGCCTGAAAATTAGCATAATAGGTCCTCTTTAATGTTTTTTTCCTGAGATATTAAGTGCACAAACCTGGTAGCATGTTACCATAAGACATGACGGAGCCTGAAAGCAAAGGCAGTTCAGGCTGTATTGAGCTGAGGAGAATTTATTGACAAGTGTTTTGCCCTGTTGAGCTGATATTTCAAATACGGAGACCATGTTAAGGGTTGCGAAGCAGTCGCTCATGAAAGTGCTGTGAAGCAAAGGGCAAGCTGAAAGCCAAAAGGCTGAGAATAACTTGGGTGCATATTGTGCGGTTGTGTGTGTGTGCTGTGAGCGAGGCAGAAGGTGAAAAGCTTCAGACACAATCGATAGCCGAGAATGTGAATGTGTCTCCTTGTGTGTGTTTACAGAAGCAGCTGAGGGAAGGGGACTGCAGGGAGGTGACTAATAATTTCAGTGAAATTGAATAATACAGTTGTCTCAGTGTAGGGAGATAAGTAGAAATATATTGAGTATGAGATTGATTTTAAAAACAGTTTGAGAGCTGGGACTGTTAAATTTTGTCTTTGAATCCCCGTGTTGTGACATCAAACAGACGCCGGTGTGAAGAAGGTCGACCTGCAAGGGCACACTCTGCGTATATCAGCACTGTTTAGAGGGTGGCACTTGAGATTTATTGTGACATACTTTAATATTCATAATCTTGGTTTAAGAGTGCTGCTCTGACCCAACTGCTGCATGTTGCTAATTTTTTTTCTCCTGGCATTTTTCACTCCTATAATTTGTAACCTCATGACAGACATGGAAACATTGCAGCTCTGCAGTAGAACCACAAAGCTTCTGGTCACATACTGGAAGCACATTTTGTACATAGCAGAGCTGTATGTGAAGCGTGGCATTTCAGTCTCCCATAGGATCACGGTCAAGTACATACAGTTTACACCTTGTTAAAACCATCCTGAGGGAGGTGATCATCCCATTGTCTACACACAGAAACAAGACAAAGCACTTAGTGTTCTCTGAACATGTGGCAGTTGTTTTTTTTTCTTTTTCCCTGTGTGGTAACACCAGACAACAGCTGTCACCTCTGACATCATCACTGGTGTGCGTTGGCCCTTTTTTAGGTGGCAGCGTGCCCCGATGCGCTCTGGGAAACAATTCGGGCAGATGGTATGGACAATTTGAATTTGAAGAAGAGCAAACAACTTAATGTTAAGAAACCTAGATACAATGTTGTTTGTGTGAGTTCAGTGGTTTGTGACTAGAATTTAAAACCCTGTTAAGGTCATCCAGATGTTTGTTTAAAACAATATATCTTATTTTCTCTGTCAAAAACACAAACATAAACACACCCACCATTAACCTCTTAAAACTGAACAGTTTCCAGATCAGAAGTGCTCGCCATCCAATCACCGAAAAATGCAATTCTTGCAGGAATCTCAAAATGTCAAAAGTTTTTGATACCAAATCACAGCATGGCTTTTTCTATGGTGTTCCTCAAGGTCTTGGTGTCTTAATGTGGTATTTTGGAGGAATTATTGATCTTTTTTTTAATCAATTCTTGAGAGGTAAAAAAAAAAAGGCATCAAATCTGTTTAAGAAATGGTATCAACACAGAACAACTTGACACACAGTGCTGAGCTGCATCTCAAATTAATCTTCAGGTTCCCAGCTTTCAGATGATGGACACCACTTCTATGTGACATCTACTGTTGACTTGTTATCTACGCCTTAACATCCCCTGTCCCACAACCCTACCCCTCTAAAACAAAAAAAAAGGGGGCGGAATGGAAAGGGGTTAAAGAAACAGGACACAGGCATGTTGAAAATCTTACAATGTATATAATTGACACAAGATTTCAGGTACAACAGCAAATGAGACATTTGTATTTTTCAACCTCTTTCTGGCATCTATCTTCACCATAAGCACAAACTCTCCATAGATTTCTGATAACAACAAAACCAAAGTACATAAAAACAAGAGAATTAAAAGTACTTTTTTTTCCTCATAAATTGGCACCTTTAAGAAATTCCTCTCGTATTCAACTCAGTGTAGAATAAAGCCGTCTTTAAACGGTGGTATAACCAGCTTTGCATTTTTCGCCACCTAATGAATGAGGACAGGATTGAGGTGCACAAGCTGATTTGAGATCAGCACTTTGGACAAACCTTTCTCCTGCCTCTCCTCTCACACACACAGCGGCATTGTTTTTACACTGTTTCACCACAGTTGAACAGGAGACGTCTTGCTGGGCCACATCTATCTGCATACACACATCCCCAATCAATAGTCGTTTCTGGAAGGTGTTGACTCGCGTATTGATCGACCATCTTGTGATGTCTTTGTGCAGACAATGCCATTTATTGGCCTCATAAAAGTGCAGGTTTTATAAAAGGGAGGGGGGACTTTGAGCAACAAATTAATGAGATCAAAAGGTGGAGGAGGAGAGAAGGGGGGGTTGTGCAAATTTCAGCCGATGACATTGTGAGGCAGTCATTGAAACTGAAGTTGTGAGTCGCAAGTCGTCTTTTGAAATGGAATGTCACCATCACAGTTGGAGTCATTTCTCATTCTTTACGGGGCTTAATGTGGACTTTCACATTCATATTCAGATTTTTCTAGACAGGGTCACAAAAAGAAGACCCATGTGGTGCTCTTACTAATTGTTCTTTGCTCAAAATGTTTTTTTTCCCCCAGTGGACCATCTAATATCACTCTATTTCTCTTTTTGAATCTAAAAATGGACCCCAACCCCAGACAAAGTGTCAAAGGCAGTCACAGGCAGATTTCTTTAACCAGGGACGAACAGAAAGACACACACACACATACACACATTAATTAAGCATGTCGAGAAAAAAGAAAGAAAATATCATCAAAGTAACATGTCAGGTTATGACAACAGCCTCACCCATTTTCAGAGCAGTAATTATCTGACAGATGTGCTTCTCAAATGTTGACAGAGCCCCCAACAAAATTAATTGGATCTGCTGTAATATCAACTGTTAGGTGCATATACAGATTTTTTTTTTCATAAAATGAATCATGGTGGATTGTCCCAGTGTGCAACTGAAGCAATAACGTATTTTAAAATATGTGTCCATTTACACATATGTACAATACTTATAGAGATTGTGAGTTATTACAGTAGTAGGTTGAAAAATGAGCTATATTAATCTCCCGTTGCTGTCAGTTGAATCGCACTAAGTCAGTCCAATGCATTTTAAATTTCCGCGCCATCCAAACGAGATATATAAAAGCTCCATCGTCTGTCCCTCTTTTGCTCTTTTAATCGAAGACAAGTCCACACATTCCCACACAAACACACATGCAAGCGTCGTCCCATCATCCTGCACGCGGCGTTCTTAAACGAGAGCTTTGACGTTTCTTTGAATTAAAATGTGTTTCCTCATCGGGGAAAAGCCTTTCACTGTGTTCCCACAACATTCCCAGGAAGGTTGACACATAATGAAGCACCTTGTCATTGTCATATTGCCTTGCCACCATGTAGAAGCACGAGGAACACTTTAAAGGTAATTATAACTGATGAGCGGGGAGAAGGGGGGTGGGAATAAAGAGGCACTGATATAGAAAAGTTGCAGAAAAATGGAAGGCAGATATGGATATGCTTTGACAGACGATGAATGAAATAAGAGTTATAGCATACAATGATCCGGCCGTTATAAAATTTTGATACGTAATTGGCTATTTTTTTTCTAGAAAACAACAAAGAAGAAATGAAAAATATGTACACTGTCGTGTCTGCCATACAAATAGTAGTACGATTCAAAGACGTGCATGGTGTGGCTTTTACTGCTGCAATTAGACAAAAAAAGCATGACATTGCTAGTTGCAATTATGATGCTGCTAATCACAGGAGCGCTGGGCCCTTGCAGGGAGCACACAAAATATATTTTTGCTCTGCTGTGCACATAAAAAGAATACTGAAAAAAGCGCTACATGACAGCAGTGTTTCTGCTACACGTCTCCAAAATCACAAACTGTTAATCCTTTGCTGTGACGGCAATCTTAAACCCCCGTTCCACATACAGTGCTCTATAGTGGGAAGCTGCTGTCATCTGAGACCTGGCCCGGCCCAGCATGTGTTCTACTTACACCAGACTCTCGAGTTGATTCCACACAGCCAGCAGGGTCTGGAGAGAGAGTAAGATCCGCCCCAGCAGGGGGGGCAGGGGGAATGTAGGGATGAGTGGATGGATGGATGGAGTGGCGGAGGGGTCACGTTACTCCCACATTAGACGATCATGTCGGTGCGAATGTGATCACGGCTTTTATTACAGCTTACATGATGAAATGGTGAAAAAGTGCTGACGCGGAGTGCTCGCATCCTCGCCGCGAGTGTAAGCGTAACGATATTGTGAGGCTTAATGCATTA
This sequence comes from Adelosebastes latens, assembly GCA_916700685.1. Taxonomy (NCBI): domain Eukaryota; kingdom Metazoa; phylum Chordata; class Actinopteri; order Perciformes; family Sebastidae; genus Adelosebastes; species Adelosebastes latens. The sequence continues at coordinate 382,114 of CAKAKR010066707.1, forward strand.
AGAGGTCTGCTGGGTCGTGCTGTCCAGATTATCCCCCTTTAAAAGTCATCGATATTGTATTTCATTTAAGTTTGTGGTTTGCGTAGGTTTTCTATAAACATTGGGGAGCGATTAAACCGCTCTGGGGTCTGTTGTGACTTAATGATAAATAAATAATTCTACTGGACACAAGTGCTGTTTTTTAAAAGGAGTGGAATAACAAATCTGAGCGCCACTGCAAAGCCCCATTCTCCCTCTCCCCGTGGTGTCAACACCAACATACTGTTAGCAATATAGTCTTACACATGTCTTAGGTACAGATATAATCTCAGAGAACCCAAACACCAGAAACAAAACATTAGAAGATGCGAAAAAGACCAGCTCTAATGGTGTCATAATATAGCAAGAAATAAAAGAGCAGAACCAAAACATTTATGAATACTCGTAATTCCATTTTTGCTCTAATCCAAAACCAAAAGGAAGTCCATCCAAGTGATTTTTTGTTGTTTCCTTTTATGTATTTAGTTTTGGCAAAGTAACTAACCCCCAATATCTCCTCCCTCCCCTTTCAGACTCTCCCCAACCTCCGTGTCCCAAACTCAGTCCCAGTTGGTAGAATTCCCCCGTCAATTATCGCCGGAGCAGCAGAATGAGCAGTGGAAGCAGGTAGATGGCGATGCAGGGGAGGTTCTGGTGGGCGTTGTTGACGCCTTTCACCTGCTTGTTTTCTGGAAGGTAGGGGTAGAGTATGGGTCGTTCTGTGACGGGGACAACGGGGCGCGGGTCACGGGAACACATCTCGTCGGCGCACGTGCCGCTTCCTGAACCGCTGACATCATCACCTATAGACGGAGGGTCAGGACGTGAGTTTAATGGTACGACACTCATGCAATTTACAAATGGTGTTGCTTATGTATTCATAGAATTAACATATAAAGACCACTGTCACATACTCATACATATTAAACATACTGTGCATATGCCAGCAAGAAATATGAGGTTCACTGTCCAGATGCAGGCACCAGAAAATGGATGAGAATTTTACTGCCAGCATCACCTCGTGTTACTTACATTATGTGGTACAAAATATGACCTCAATTATTCACAAAGGCACTTTGATTTATGCCAAGCCTTTTTATACCTTCATCTTAATTCCAAATGCACTGTTTGCCTTTTTGCTAGAGTTTGTACAAGGTAAGATAGAAGTGTGCTGCCTCCTCAGATGGAGTTACTTCCCGTAGTCTAGACCTTGTTAAAAAGCTTCTAATCATCAGTGAGTCATCTGGGATGAAGTTTGTTGTGAATGTTATTTAGAAACTTCCGGGCTGTGATGGTAAAAGTACTCACTGGTGTCCTGAAAGTCCACATCCTGGCCGTTGAGAGCATTCCTCAGGCGGTGCGTCATGATCTTCAGCTGCATTATCTGCTGGCGTATTGTCATGTCTGGTTTGGTGATGTCGATTTCCACTTCAGGGTTGTTGATCTGGCTGGCGAGGCCGTCGCCCATCACCTCGGGAAGGTACCTGGCACACATTAACATTTGATTAACATGTGAAGCACATCATCATCATCTCATCACAGTTAACTGGAGATGATGTAACTTTTGCTGAACGGTGGACTCTGTGGCTAAAAGTGGCACATTGAATGTCCTTCATTTCGCAGGATTCTGTGGAGTCAGTTGCTTTAAAGACATCATCATTAGGTGATCAAACTAACATTGGTGGCACCTATGCAACTACACTGTAAAAAGCTAGTAGCCAACTGGCGTTAAAACTAGAAGAAGAAGAAAACTAGACCAAAAGCAGGAAACAACTAACATGTCTCTTGGTGAGATACGGTGTGTTTACTTCTCGTTTTCTGTTTGTTCTGTAACAATCAAAACTAATGTAACAGTAGCATAGTCATAAAATCAGCTCAATAACGTTCAAAACAATATCTATCTAAAGTTTGCTAACATTAACAAAACCCTGGAGTGTATTGAATTGCGCATGGATGTGTTTTATTGCTTATGAATTTTTCATTTGTGAGTGTAATATTGTAAAATGCCTTTTTTCAAAACATACTCAGTCTAGTCTTTACTATGAAAACTCATTACAATAGCATGTATAAATAATGGAAAAGATATTTGATTTCTGGGACTTTTTTATACAGTTGACTGACTGTATTCCCAAAAGAAAAGAAAAAAATATCTGTTTTGTAAAAAAAATAAGTCCTTCAGATGTCTCATCACCCCAGTAGCACCTAACAGTACCATTATATTGCACCATAATTTTGTCATGCCAATATTTGTACTTTCACATCTTATTTTGAAACCCATTTCTTTATCGGGTTATATGCCTTACCTGGCACGGCTCATGCCGTTCCAACACTTATCCTCTGCCCCTGTTCCAGTGGCCACTCTGTCGCTGCAGAGGATACTGGGGAGAGAAACCCAGTACGGCTGCATGTCCCTCAGTCTCATGGTTACGTCAGACACCTGAGGCAGAGTTGACAAGAGCAGATTCATGAGCTTTTAGACTTTGTTCAAAATCGCAGCATGATGGTGCACTCAAACAGGAGAATAAGAAAAGACTGCTGCTTCCTCAATAACCAACTGCAGTGCTCAGTCATCTGACTCATTCACCCATCCAAGCATTCATTCCCGTCTAATCACCCCATAGTTGTCTGTGTAAAGGTGAAACGAACAGCCAAAAGGGTTTAATTGCCCATGATGAGCGATGGCTCTTGCACCATAAACCGTCACTGTGAACGGGCCGGACTAGGCCATCAGAGAGCAATAGCAAGGACACAGATTCGGTCGCATAAATACTAACCAGTTTGTCCATTTTGTTAGAGCTGGTTCCCAATGTGTCCTCCACTGTAACCTTCCCTCTCTTCATGTCCTCGCCTCCTGTGCTGCTGCTTTCTCCCTCTCTGATGTTGCCACACGCCTGGAACAACTGGGGCAAAAGAGAGTGAAGGAAAGACAGTACATGAACAAAATGTTTAGAGTTTATTCTGCTTTCAAGACACTGTAAGAACCAAAACAGAAGGTGCTTTTTTATGTAATTCAGCTTCAACTAGTAACTAGAACTGTAAGGCTTCAGACTCTCTCCATAAACTTAATTTTCCTACTATATATAGTTCATACTCTGGATCTTTATTAAGCCGAGAAGACCCTTATCAGGTCATTAAATGTGCGTTATCAGTAGTTATAAACCCCATAGATGTGGGTCAGAAGGGCCCTGCTACACCCACCAGTAGGTTTTATCATCGAGTCACATGAAATCACAGAAAGAAGGAATAAAAGAAGACGACAGCAACCTCTAGTGACTGGAGTAATTATGACAGGAGCAAAAGCGGAAGTGAGGCATTGTAGTATAGACAGTGTAAAGCTCCATATGGAGTGGTGGTCAGGGGCGATTGATGGGACCAACCTGGTCTCACTCCCAGCTCTTCAAATACCGCTGACTGGGCAGCGCCCCTCGGCTTCGGAAACAACACACGGAGGCACCCTTTAGCGACAGTATGTGACAAACAAACTCCAATGTAAACCCACCCGCGGGGTTATTTGACGGTTGGAGCAAATTATGTAGTATTTATAGTGTGAGAGGCAGCTAAGGGCGGGTGGGAGTGGATGTGGATGGGTCAAACAAACTTTCAACCAGGAGAGCGGTGTTCGTGTCCCATGTGGAACTATAAGTAACGCTGACTTATTTTGTCATGTCAGTCATTAGTCACGTGACTCCTTAGTATCGTCATACCCGTTGGTCCCGTGAGTCGCTAGTCAGTGAAGTTAACGTCAACCAGGACCATTTCCTAACCCTAACTAAGTGGCTGTGTTGCCTAAACCTAACTTCCTGTGAAAACGGAAGTTTATTTTGAAACGACACTATGCATGTAACAAGTGTATATTGACACGCCGTCCCCGGTCCGTCCAAAAGTAACGCAAGAGAGATACTGCGTGCGCCGGTGTCCAATGCCGAGGTGCACTGACCAAGTGGCAGTATTTTACGAGTTGGGAGTGAGAACGTGTTGATGGGACATGAAACACAGGGCTTTCAAGCAGGAGACTGGGATTTTCATCCTGTGTGAAACCATCAACATGTAGTTGTCTTTGTGTTCACAAGCGTTAAGTTTTACTTTCACTTTTGAAACGTAGATATTTTAATTCTAAAGAAGCTGTTTTGTTTGTGTTCAAAACGTTTCTTACAGTTTTACAATTTGTTACAACGTGTTGCTTTTAAGTTTCGCTTTCACTTTTACAATGTAGTAGACATAGCAGGCCCCTACTGACCCACATCTATGGTGCTTATAGCGACCAAAAACGCACATTTAATGAACTGATAAGAGTCAAATTGGGTGCTCATGATGCTGAAACCAGCTCTCTGAATACAAGAGCACAGCAAAACATTTTGTTTGACCAACTTATCTATAAGTACACAAAGAACCTTTGAGCATATTAGTACAAACACAAATCTCTACCTTTGAAAGCCAAGAGCGACAAGCGGTGCTGGTTATTTGCATGACCCCAAGAATCAATCACAGCGTCGCTCCAGCAAAATGATTCACAGCTCAGAGAGCACTACTTGTCCCTATGGGGCTTACATTTTTATAAATGGAGCCCAGGGAATACAGTAAGACTGCAGTCAATCTGTCATCCAATCTGGCCTGCTTTAGAGGAGCCTCAAGCCTTTGAACCTTCACACATAACTATAAAATAATCCTGTCTTAAGCTTCCAGTCCTGCCTGTCAGCAGCATAGCTCGGTGGTGTTGTGTGGTTCACAGCAGATTGAATAATGGACATAAAAACATGGCGTTGACTCGGTTACAACAGAGTAGTGGCGGATAGACCTCAAGCGCATTTACTTATGCAGTTTCTACATCTGTATATGGTATGTGTTTATGGGGAAAGTACAAAACACAACATATGGCTTTTGATGTCAACAGATTATGTAAATAGGAGATAATCTGTCGTACACTGTGTCTACCATAATACCAGACTGTGGACATGAATTGACTTCTATGGGATCAACACAGCAATACCCCCAGAGATGAAGATCAGAAGCTGAAGCTGTGTGTGATTACCATACTGAACCAGGTCAGAGGCAGTCCGCCAGGCTACGGCTCACCTCAAGCCAGCCCGGCTCTTTAACAGCCAACCAGCACAGAGGAAGCTTTGTCTTTTCCTCTCACCATCTAACACTGTTTTCCACCTTCACCAAGTCAGATTTCCATTGCTGCCAGTGCCTTTTAAGGATCATATAAAACTGTTGCTCAAACACCATTAAACAGTGAAGTAAACGCTTGGCCTGCAGGCTCTGTCATGACTCACATCCTTTTATGTTAAATCCTGTATATGGAGCCGTAATGTAGTGGTAGGATAGGTGTTAATTGTACAATCAAATGAATGTAGGAGCTTTAGGGTAGCATAATGAGAGGGGACACAGTCTTTGAACTGGTGGATCCAGGGTGTGTGTCAGTTTTACTTCTTAACTATTAATTCTACTGCTTGGTAGTGACATGAACATTTCTGAAAACTATTTCTCTTTAAAATTAAATATTCATAACTAAATAAGCAACGATTAGCTAATATGCTCCAGCGGGACTATGTGGGTGTGCTTTGAACAGATCTGACTGACAGTTGCCCGGTTACATAAGCAAACAATAACACAATCTCAGTTTTATTCCAACATTTCTAAATTCTGATTGGTGCGTGGAAGTGAGTGACATCACATTTTTTCCCAAGAGTCCCACCTACTTCAAACCACCGAGAAGAGCACACACAAAAACACAAATACAGAAATCTCTCATGAAAAAATTAAATAAAACTGTTGTAACGGTTTATGTCGGACCATCTGCCTCGTAGAAAGAATCGAGATAATGAGTTTTCAGGGCCTTATAAAATATAGTGCCAATCATTTTATGAATATATGCTTGCAAATTTGACTTTGATTTACTTCCCTCAAGCAGGAAAAAAAGATATGCATATATTTAAGTTTAACAAGAGATGAGAAGTGTGAGCATACTGTATGCCATGAGGCTGCCATGGACTGGCTGATGGACGATCTCACCTGTAGCTGCAGTTTCTGCTTTTTGCAGCAAACTACTGTTTGGCTTTTTAAAATATATTTCAAATATAATTGAACATCGGGTAATCATTTTGCTTTGACTAGAGCAACACGTTAAAGAGGATCTGTCATACTTTAGTGCTTTTTCTCTTTCCTTTAGTGTGTTATATCGTTTTTTTGTGCATGTAAAAGGTCTGCAAAGTTCCTAAGCTTAAAGTCCACGCAAAAGGTAGAGTTACTTGCCCCCACAGAAACACTGCTCCTGAACTGCCTGAAACGCCTTGGTTGAAGTCCCGCCTTTTCTTCCGTAATGTGGTGATGTCACCATGTAACACATTAGCATAATACCTGCCTAGCGGCTAGCTTGGAACGCCTTCAAACAAAGCTAGTTAGAGCAGAGCTGGAGCCGAGTCCGAAGAGTTTGGTTCAGTTGACCAATCACAACAGAGGGCCAGCTGACCAATCAGAGCAGACTGGGCTCAAACAGAGCGCTTCAGACAGAGGGTGAAAAGAGGTGCTGCAGCACAGCCGGTATGAGAAAAATAAAGCGTTTCTTGAACATTAAAGCACGTAAACATGTTCTAGTAGAAACCCAAAATACAAGTATGCACCTGAAAATGAGCATAATAGGTCCTCTTTAATAAAACAGACATAAAACTTCCACTATCACCTTATTTGAAAATTGCATGCATTCTGCACCTCATGCACCGGTACATTAGTTTCCTCTCAGAAAAAGCTTTTATGATAGAACCAGAGTGATCTCCTCACAGTTGTGGCGCAGAGTGAACTGCTTTAATAATCAAGGAAATGAGTGATTCTATTGGTCATGACTGAAGCAACACCATCACACCTACTAATACTAATATGTTCTAATGATGTTGATGTATGTTACAGGCCTGCACAGCTCTCTACTTTGTCTTTAATCAAAATAAGAAATCACAAATGAGTTGCCATGTGCAGAGATCTGTAAGTACAGTGTAAAGTTAGTACTATTCAAATATTATGGGATATTTAGTGGTAATGGTGGTTTTGACATATGTTTGTAACATTATGGTTTAACTCATATGACATCTTTTTCATGAACTCTTCTTTGTATTCTGTGTAGCATTAACATTTTGTATGGTTTAGTCAGCTGTATGTGTGTACCAATGTGTGCTCTGACCTTGCTGTTGATGGTCTCTATATTATCCATCATGGTAAACATGGCTTCTGATATGCGAGTGGGGAGGGAGAGGACCACGCTATCCACACCAGATGGGCCATCAAAGCGTCCAGCCACCTGCATCATTGTTTCTACAAAAGACAGGAGGTACAGTTAGCGTGAAGACAGTGTGAAATGTTTCATATGTCGTATATTGGATTCTTCTGTATTCACTGCACAAAGTAACATCATCTGTCGGGCGAACCTTTGAGCAAACATATGGCTGAATTGGATGCATGTGTGAATGTGTACGTGCTTCCCACCTGCCAAATGCCTCCACTCGGTGTTGAGGTCAGCCTGGTTGGCCAGACAGCCCTTCATAACGTTGCTGCAGTAGTTGGCACAAGGTCTGGCGGAGGCCATGCCGCGGCAGTGGGGACAGTAAGTCATCCTCATCATGGCCCGCATGCAGTCCTGGCTCAGCAGCACCTGGGGTAGGGCACGGGCAAAAATAAACACACACCACCTGGATGAAAAATTACTGTTCTGTCAAGCATATATGATGTAATAGTCTAAAAGATAAAAATGGCAGCAGCAGTTGATCAAACTGTACATCAGACAACTTTCACTGTTAACAGCCCTGCTGCTACTGTACAGGAAAATTTCAGTTTTAATAAGATGTGAAGATGGAAATTTCTTTAGCCAGACAATGACAGTGGCAGAACCGTGGGAGGTCACCTCCCATGGTGACCTTTTTTTCAGTTTGCACCAGACTTTCATTCAGCACAGTTTCCTTGGAAACCACTTTGGGAGAATTCGCTTTTTGTTTCACATGCGATGAAAAGGCCCTGACATTCATACAAGTATTCTCAGTCCCTCACTCCATCCTTCCTGCTTCTTCCATGTCTCTCTCTATCCCACAAGGCTGTTCCCCCAGGAAAGGGCCTCGGTGCGTGAAAAGTAAAACTGGGTTAATACCAGTAAGCTCTGTTCACAAGAGAGTACAGCTATGCATACAAAACCTCAGGAAGTGTGTGTGTGCGTATGAGAGAGAGAGAGGTGGAACGAGCCCAGCTACGCATACAAAGCTCCTCTAAGCTGACATCTGGGCCAGCCTGATGCTTTTCCTGGAAACAGTTCTTCCAACAGCAAAGTCACAGTTAAAACCAGCTTTTAACAAATATACAGTGGAAATAGGACAACAATAGGGATCAGGTGGGAAAACAAATCATAGATACTTTGAACGAGTGTTGTAGTACTTGAGACCACTTTTTGAAGGTTTTGTCTCGGAATTGACCGCATTTTTCTCGGCCTTGTCTCGGTCTCAGACAAAAGAGGACTAAAGATTTTATTTCAAGACCACAACTGTGGGGATATCACTAAGTTGCCTGTGCACTGTCTGATTTACTTGTTAACATCATTACTGTGATGTGTGATTACTTTATCAAGACATTTCTCTTGGTACACTTATACATAAACACACATACAGTATAGATGGCGATAAAAGAGGTGAAAGAAGAGGAATCTTCATTTGTTTTCTATGTTTTGATGGGAATGTGGATCTTTCACATCAATTTCAGGAGTGCCTATGGTCTGCATGTTCCACATTTTATCTTAAGTGTGTCATGCAGTGCGGGATTTGCACTGGTCTGGTCTTGGTCTTGACCACAGACTGTATATAAAGACGGACGAAGCGTCTCCACTTCCTCCCACTGTACAGAAGTGAAGCCAAAATATCCCGGATACGAGAGCTGCCATGTTGAGATTTTGACGTCTTATGGAGCCAGCCTGCACAGTAGTGATCGGGCGGTAGAGCCGTGGTATCGAGGTCACCCACCCAAACCAATCGCGAGCCAAGCATGGCCGCAGCTTGTCAGTGAGAGAGACTCACAGCTGTCAATCATGACGTTTCACTCCCTTTTTAAAGCATCAAATAATTAATTAAAACCAAACTTATCAGAAAAATGAACATACATCAGCATGGTAAGAACTACCTAAAATGACAGAAACCACCTTTGGGGGAATTTATTTGACGTGTACTTTGACTTTTTAGTTTGGCCCATGTCCCATCCGCTAACATGGAGGAGGCGGGCTTTATGACCTATACTGCAGCCAGCCACTAGGGGGCGATCGAGATGTTTTGGCTTCACTTTTAGGGAGCTGTCATGTCGTCCATCTTTATATATAGTCTATGGTCTTGTCTCGGTCTCAATACACTCTGGTCTTGGTCATGACTCTCTCTCGGTTTAGGTGGTCTTGACTACAACACTGCTTTGAACACTCAGCAGACATGTTAGTAGTTTAGTAAAGATCTCTCTGCTCAGCATAAGAAAAATGATCATTCTCAGACCACGGACAGTAAAATATAATCAACACTAACAGAGGCAACTCATCTGCAGCACTTGTCCGTCATGGTGTAATTTATTGTGTGCATCTTAGTATTGTATACAGTTTATAGTTCTTTCCAGATTTTATTTTGTGATCCACACTTTCTCTCAACTTTAAATACATTATTTCATCAGTTCTAGTGTTGAAAAATTGGTTGTAAAGTTTCAAACAACCTTCATTGTGGTCTGTTTTCAGTCTTTTTTTCTTGGCTGTATTCAATGACTATTTATGGCTGTATCAACCCAATTTCCCCACAAGATTTAATCTAATCATATTTGATCTACATAAGGCAAAAGCAATTTATTTTGACACTGTTTCAACTCTAAATTAAATCTTAAACCACATTAGAAAAAAATATATAATAAGCCTAAATTAGTAAATGCATCTCTGATGTATAAAAGAGATCAGAATTAGGTAATTATTACCAGTTGTGCAAGGAGGACAGTATAAAGTGAAAAGCAATAACCACACACCACATTCCCAGGCTTAATCTCAAGTCATATGAGACATGAGTCAGATCCTCACTCCTGCCCTCCTTTCCTCCCCTCCTTACCCTACCACTCATTAGCCAGGGATGAGTCAGACGAATGCCTCTTCGCTGAGAGAGAAGAGTGAGGGAAGGGAGTGTGCAGGGATGAGTGGAGAAAAAGACTGAAAACGAGAGAGAGATAGGGGGATGTTTAAAAAGCTTCACCAAGGGCGTTGGCAGGGGAGTAAAAAAAAAGCCAGGGTGATGTTAATGAAATGCTTATTAAGGAGAGACAGTCATTAATCTTGTTTCTGTTACATCATCCATACAGTATTAATGCTGGGAATCCCAGGCCGGGCACAACAGACACGACACAGTGTGTAACTCCTCCGTGGTGCTAATTGGAGGTTGATGTAGACAACTTCCTCGGTAACCTTGGAGCGGCGGCGCACCAGGCGCTGTGAAGGAGGGGCCGTCAAATTAGAAACAGTAATAAGACTCATAGACCCTGTACAGTAAGGCTGTAACTGAGGATTGCTTTCATTATCGATGAATCGTTTGATTATCTTTCTGATAAAATGAGAAAAAAAATGATTAAAATGCCCATCTCAATTGCCCGGAGTACTAGGGGGCGTCCTCAAATGGTTCAACCAATTGACAGAGATCAAATCTTCATATTTAAGTAGCTGACATGAATTTATCAAGCAAAATTGCCAAAACATGAAGTTTAGAAATGTTGCTTGATAAATTCCTTAAAGGAACAGTGTGTTCAGAGGATCTATTAGCAAAAATGGAATATAATGTTCTTAACTATGTTTTCATTAGAGTATAATCACCTGAAACTAAGAATCGTTGTATTTTAGTTAGCTTAGAATGAGCCCTTCATATCTACATAGGGAGCAGGTCCTCTTCACGGAGTCCACCATGTTGCTCCGCCATGTTTCTACAATAGCCCAGAATGGTGAAACCAAACACTGGCTCTAGAGAGAGACTTTCATGTTTTTATGTTACCTGAAGGCCACCGTAGTTCTCAGACAAACTTGTGAAACTGCAAGCTGCTGAGTGCAAAACCGTGGTATCGCCAGCCGCCGCCTGACTTCCTGAAGTAGTGTTATCATGGTAAGGATGGCTTCTGAGCGTTAGAAAGGCGCGTTACCATGGTTTTGCACTTGCCGGCTCACGTTACCGCAGTCTTGGAAAGGGAGGAGTGAGCGGAGGGGTACTCAGTTGGTTGCAATCTGCAACCACACCACTAGATGCCACCAAATCCTATCCTGTTACTGATACATTTTCTGACGATCAGCTGAGCAATTGATCAAATAACTGCCTCAACACTTATAGAGGCAACTTCACACACACAAACATACAGTATATACATGCAAACACACACACGGACCTGATTCAAATCATCTCCACACTGGCCTATCAAGCAATATCAAAAGTTTTTGGTTTGAAATACTCTCTTTGATGTTTGCACGTGTAGCTCTTTGACATGACCGAGTTACATTTTAAACACCCGTACCCTTACATGCCCTTGCCCCTCACCTTCACAACGTGCTCCCCGCACCTGTCAGTACCTTCTATTTTGCTCGTGGCAATCGAGCCCCGAGACTCTTCTCTCTCTCTCCTCTTCTCTCTGCTTGTCTTCCCTGTGTAATTACTAAGGATATATGAGCGACCTCTCCCTCTTGTGTTATAGAGCGAGACAATCCAGACTCCTTGCCTCCACAGTGAGCCATGTGGCGCGTGGCCTACTTCCTCCACTCCCCTACCCGAGGGAATAAAACCAGTCCAGAAAAAGTTGAGGACACGGCAACTGGTGCAGCTCGAAGTGAAGCAAGGGAGGAATTAATACTGTACCAGAAAGAACGACTGATTCTTATTGTTGAGACAAAAAAAAAGTCTCAAATTATTCAACTTTGCTGTATTCCCAGCCTCCCTTCAGATACTCTTTCATCACCTTTCATTATTGTTCCTATTTTTCATGGCAACTCAAACATAGCAGGGATTCATGTTATGTTTCTTCTAAGTTGGTAGCAAACATAAACATTTCCTTGGAAGACATTTGAAGCACCCACATACACAGAGATAATTTTATTCTCTGCAGCTTTGCGCTCGAGCCGTGTAATACCTCCCTGAGCAGTGTGTGGTAAACATCTTCAGTCACTGGGCCCTTTAAGTGGCGATACGTAGCTATAAATAGGAGCGGTTGTCTCATTAGGGCCCAATCAATCGAAGATAGAATTACAGGGGAAAGGAGGAGAAAGCTAAGATCCAAATTAGTATACCAAGCTATTCACACTAAAAGGAGACAGAGGACAGCGCCGGGCACAGCTCTGGGAAATATCAACTGAAATGTTTAAGTACGATTTACTGAGTATGAGCGGTACGACAGTGACAAGAGAGGATGCTGGAGTTTGTCACAGTCTTTTTTTTTTTCCCCTCTCTCGCTGTTTCTCACTGTCTCATTTGTTCCCATCACAGCACAGTGCTGTTCCAATCTGCATAAGTACAGCACAGTGCTGATTATGTGCTGGGTTGAAGACAGCAACGCAGACTGACACACAAATTGTGAATTTGAAACTGAACAGTTGGTTGAAGTCTGTACTTCTTTCAGTCAAACTGTACCAAACAGGCCTTGACTTGGATGACTCAAAGGAAAATGTGCCATTCTGTCTTCTTGCACAGTTCAATTGGTAATTCCCATTAACAGAGACTGTGCAACTGTGTCCATAGTGACTATTCTCTCGATACAGTGTGCTCTTGCCTTCCCTCTTGAGACGTTTGACGAGTGTGTGCAAATAGGGCACAAGGCAGTCCATGACCTTATTCAGAGTGGCGGCGGCTCCAGTGCCCTGGTATTAGCGCTGGGGTGACATTTTGTAATTTTGTAAAAGCTGTGCTAATTATGAACACGTTTTCCCCAGCCAGCCTTGTTTAATGAACACATCGCTCAGTGTCCTTCAGCACCAACAAAATGGCATCAGTCAGGAAATGTGGATTAAGAAGTCGCCACACAGGGGAAATGTGCATCACTGTTGGAGGGGAATGATGGCATGATGAGGTGTGTGTTTCCGTATCATTAAGCACTTGTGTGCACGTATACTTCAGTGTGTATATCAATGTTTGTCTAAGAGAAATGCTTATCAGTTTAGAGCTCTGCAGGGATCATAAGCGACTCTGGCTGGTCCAGGGGAACACCCATGTGAAACAAATTATCAACAGCAATTTCAACACGGTGTGCTGCCCATGCTAATTCTGATCCTCACTCCCCTGTTTGCTTGCTTGTGTCGAAGCACTGTAGTAACTGTGTGTAGCTCCGTTAGACTAGTTGGTTGATTCCCTTAGCTGATTCCAGGTCAGGCACATTTATTTGTCACTGTCTGTGTCTTGTTATTCACTAGCTACCTATTCCCAGTCCAGTCAACAGGAAAAAATGTACGTTTCTGCAAACCACGGATACACTGAATGTTGACGTTTTTGCATTCAGTCAGAGCAATTGACGTAGTACAGCTAAATGACTTAGTATATGGAGCGACCGTTATTGAAAGTGACGTGGTATAATAACAAGTATAACAAGCAAGAAAGTCCACTTGTGGTGGACGGGTCAAACAAACACAGGACTTTCACCCAGGAGACCGCAGTTCATGTCCCGTGTGAAACCAAAAGTAGATGCTGACTTTACGCTTGTTACATAATGTTGCATAAGAAAGTCCGCTAAGGGTGGTTGTTATTTATTTAATGCTAGTTACAGTTTTTATGTGACGTTGTTACAGTACGTGACTATTTACATGTTATTATTTCAACACAAACCATGATGTTTTTTCTAGGGATGCACCAATACCGGATCGGATATCGGGCCGATACTGACTCAAATAGCTGGATCGGGTATCGGTGACAATCGGGCCGATCTGTTCAATTCAATTCTATGTTTATATACTATTTACATTATATACTGACATTTGAATTCCTGTTTAAGTTTGTTGCTGCATTGAAAACGGTTTACACTTGAATAGTAATTCCTGTTAATTTTGAGGATTTTTTTATCAAGTTGCTGGAGTACAATTTATTATTCTAATAATAACGAACAGTTCAGTAAATTTATATCTATGTATTAACTTGTTACATTTTGTTTTACAAAGTTAGGAAAGCGATGTTTAAGTCAAGCCTGATGTTGCTTTACACATAAAAGAATGATCCCAGTCACTTTTACACAGTGAGGCATACAGTTTATTAACTATACACTGGTATCGGATCGGTACTCGGTATCGGCCGATAACCAAAGCCCAGGTATCGCTATCAGGACTGAAAAAGTCAGATCAGTGCATCACTAGTTTTTTCTAACCTCAACCAAGTACTTTTGTTGCCTAAACCTAACCAATCAATTCACAACGTTAACCACGTGTCATTGTGCCTTTCTGCAAGCGTGATATGAGGCTGATATGAAACATATTTTTGGTTCAAACGTATCCTGTGGTTTTCAGAAACATACAATGCCAAAAAATGTTTCTGGCGACTGGGTTGTTATTCCTAACTTTACTCCCCTGTGGCTGTGGATGTGCTCGGCTTTGCAGCGTGCAGGCGCTTAATTGAGACATCCTCAAGTCCCTTTGTGTAGGTGGGAGACGTTGTACCTATTTTCTGGGCCAAAGAGAGGCAGAGAGAGAGAGATATGCGAGGCCAGGTTGTCTAACAGTACAGTATGTGCCACCCACAGTGCTAGCCAGAACACATATATCAGAGTGACAGGGAGAAGGATCATATAGATTCTCTTTTTGACATGCATCCCAATGTGTGGCCTTGCAGTGTTGTAGTAGCACCACGACCTATTTTGTCATGTTTTTTTGTTCCTCTTGCTCTTTGTCTTTTCGTGCTTACACACACAGCCTGACCTTGTAATATTTCTTCAAAGAAAGAATTGTACTGTAATATTCATCTCTGGCGCAGCATCTGTTTTCTCAAAGGATGCATATATTTCTCATGGGGCCACTGCTCTCAACACCCTCCTTGCCCAGTGTCTGACGGGAGATATTTCTCACCGCTGCATCAATACTGGCCACCTCCCTTTCAGGAGCTGAAATGATTTCTCAGTCTTGCTCTGATCTTAACCTTACTCTTGTCTTATACACAGAGGGGACCATTTCTCTTGGGAGATATTAACCCTCCCCGCAGCCTGGGGAGACATTTTTCAGCGTGGAGCTGACATTAACTGTTGTTGCAGGGGCTGATTGTCTGAGCCGGGGGCCATACTTTATGGAGCCTCTCGTTTCCACCAACATTGATCTGCCACTGCTTTATACTATGCGCACGGACTGGTAAAAACCGGCCTGTGTGTGTGTATGTCTGTGTGTTTGTTTGGGTGTTCACATAAAGAAGGGGGAATGGTGTTCACCAAGGAGAGGTGAATACCAATGAACATGTAGTGGGAGCAGAGAGCTCTGCGGCAGATTAGACACCAGTAAAAAGGTATGTGAGGCAATCAGTCGCTTCCATAAAAAAAAAAATAATACTAACCAGCATGGGAAGTAGGATAATGGGACTATAATTCTAAGGGTAAGAGACTAATCACAGTTATTGGACGGAGGGGATGTTATTCTAAATGAAAAGGGAAGAAAATGGGAGAGAAAAGAGTTGCGGGGTGGGAAGAGAGGTTTTACCTGGGACACCTTGCGCACCACCTCCCCACTGACCACCAGGCCCTGAACAAAGGAACGTGCTGCCACAAATGTGCGCGTGACCATCATCTTCATCACACGGGGTGTGTCTCCGAAGGGTCGTAGTGTCTCTATCTGCTTAGACACACACTCCAAGTAGTCCTCACCTGCAATCAGCATACACATTGATTCAAATCTTTATCTAAGCAGAGAATGCATCTAAAGATAGGCTTAAATATAATATAAAGTCAACTCAAAATCTTTACAAGGTCAATAATTAGGACATTATCACTGACAGTGTCAAAGCCATGCCATATTTTCTGCTCTTTATCTTATATACTAGCCCTGTCTCCTAAAAATTACGTTCCCATACATGAAACTGCATTGTGAATTATAGGGCTGCAACTTATTTTCCTTGTCGGTTAATCTGTACATTATTTTCATCATTAATTGATTTGTTGTTTGGTCTATAAAATGTTAATGGTGAAATAGTGAAAAAATGTCGATCAGTGTTTCCCAAAGCCCAAGATGACATCCTCAAATGTCTTGTTTTTTCCACAACTCATAAAGATATTCAGTTTACTGTCATAGAGGAGTAAAGAAACCAGAAAATATTCAGATTTAAGAAGCTGGAATCAGAGAATTTTGACATTTTTTTTTCTTAAAAAATAACTAAAACAGATTAATCAGTTATCAAAATAGTTGGGGATTAATTTAATAGTTGACAACTAATCGATTAATCGTTGCAGCTCTAGTGAATTATGTTTCGATGAAACGTATTTTGTCACGGACTACGTTTGTTTCTGACGTATTTCTGACAATAAACCTGTGTTCGTAATGCACCATTAACCCATGAGTTAGCTCTTGGCTATTATTTGGCATTCTACGAAAAAGCTGGACGTACTTATGAAATATTGCTTGTTTGCCTGGTGGAAGAGCTTCTCCAGCAGCCGGGCCCAGAACTCGTTGAGCACCTCTTCCAGGTTGACATTGGAGCCTCGGTAGTAGTGCCTCAAATCCGTATACAGGTCAGAGAAGACCTGGGAATTCTGGGAGTACACGGAGCCCCAAGTTGGAGTGAAAGTCTCCTGTAGGTTGATCGCAGAGCGGTTCAGCAACTCCAGGAAATAACCTAAAAACAGATACAGAAAGTTAACGGTTTAAAACTCATATTAAGTCAGATTTACAGTGTCAGCCACCACATCCATATTCTCACATTATCGTTGTCACCCACCGTACATGTAGTGTGTGCTGCTAAGATGCGTTAGCCTCTCAGAGCCATAAAGCTGCCTGTAATATTCCCAGATAACTATTACAGGAAAAAACACACAATTCCCCTCTTATTCTATTTCTGCGTTGTGCTGCATACCAACCCTTGCCTCATACTGTCAGTGAACCTAAAGCTGGAGTATGTGAGGCTGTACCTCTAGGGGATGTCAGAGAATTGACAAGCGCTCCAGGGTGCAGTGTATACTGCTCCGAGTGAGGATTTACAGATATAGGGGTATAGACGGAGCCAGGCAGACAGACAGACAGACAGGAAAGCAGACTGTCAGTATTGGGGGGGGAAAAGTAGAAGAATATTAAAGTCTGACTGAGACGAAAACAAACAAAAAAGAGCAAATGGAAACAGGGCAGCAGACTGCAAATCCAAACACTAATGTTCATTAAGGGGTACAGGATATTACACACGTCTCTATATGTAATGCAATCAGATACAACTCCACTAATAGCTACAAAAAAACCAACACAGAGTCTACAAAAACTTTAAGCTTAAGAAACTGTTGTATTGAATTGCATGAGATTGGGTAGGTGTAGCTAAAACTGGTGACTCACTGTACTGCAGCTCATGGGTGAGTTTCCATCAGGGTGCATATACATTCACATATCCAGTTTGTTTTCGTGAATCCCAGCTTTTCTCTGGCCAGTGGCATAAACATTTTTACATCCGTCTTGTGTGCAAACAATGTTTATAAATGAAGCTCCTGTTCTGCCAGGTGTATGGCAGCACAACAACAACAGCGTCCCCGAACCATCCATCCATTCAGGGCCAACATTTGCTCTGCATCTCCACGTACACAATGGGTTCAAACCTGGTGCATGTGTGTGTGTGTTTATCTGTTTGTCTGACTGCGTGTGTGTGTGTGTGTATACACGTGTGTTTGTGCGGCAGGGAGATGGGAAGCTGTAGTCTGGCAGTGTTTACTTTGTAGGTGTCTTATCACTGCCTGCCACCTCCCCAGATCAGGAGGAGATGAGAAAAAAGGAGGGGAGGTTGTGGCCTCCACAGGGGACACGCAGCCTGGAGTTATTCCCCTAACGAAGCTGTTTTTAAAAACATCATAACACCAACAAACTTCCACCACAACCCCAGGGTTATTATAGCAAACTAAAAATGAAACTAAAAGGAAAATAAGCAGTGAAAAATATTTTTATTAAACAGAAACTAAATAAAAACTATATTGTATAAGGTAAACTAAAGCTAAACTGAAACTAAATTGTGTTGGTAAAAACCTAATAAAAATCAACATAATTGAACATAAACTAATTTCAGTTTTAGTTTTTTAAGCAATAATATAGCACTACAGAAAAAGGGAGAAAGCATGAATTTCCATCAATTAAACCGCAGAAACAAACGCAATCGCTTCACTTAGCGTGAAGATTAAACATTCCTGTATGTATGTGTAACTACATACTGTACATTCTGAGACATTATAGCTTGCTATAACAAAAACAAACAAAAACTACTGTAAAACTAAAACTACACATATAAAAACTAAAACTAAATCTTTCTGAAAAACTGAAATGAAACTACAACTAGCAAACACACTCTGGAAAACTAACTAAAATGGAATCAAAAAGTCAAAACTAAAATAAAATAAAAACTAATTGAAAATTCAAAACTATTATCTTACTTGTTCCACACAGCATATTTAAACAAAATACAAACACACCCTGTCCTCTAACAGTTTCCCTGACGACAACATATGGAAAAAACAAGCCAAGTTATACGGTAGCAAAAGTCCAACACCCACATGCGCAGGCCCTGAAGACAACCACAGCACTTGGAGTTACATAACATTTTAATATGCTAAGCTCATCCTGACCCATCTGCGTGGCATTATCTAAGCACTGGCCTTGTTGGATACTGTATCTCTGTTCTGCTTTCCCACTCATTAATAAACACCAGCCGGCCTGCTTCACCGCTGCTGTTATTTGCTGCTTTCTTCTGGCATTTTCACAGACTCCAGGCTAAAAAGGTCTAAAAAGAGCCGTTGATTTGAAAAGATGTATTTAGCACTCAATGTTAGCAGAAATGTGCAGACGATCACTCTGAGACATACCGTATTTCACATTCTTGCTTTAGCTGCATTCAATGGTCCTTCTTAGTGAGTGTTTCTAAAGGCTTACAGTATATTTGAAAAAAATTTACCTAAGTCATCTTGGAAATATCAAGGGATACTCTTCAAGTTTTATCCAACTTTGTTTTGGCCTGCTCTTCTTCACTGGTGTGATGTAGGCAAATAAAATGTTCCATATTTCAAATTTCAAGTTGAAGTTTATTGTCATGTGTATGAAATGCAATGAAATGCTTGTGTTCTTTGCCTTACACAAGGGGCACACATCCCCAGACAACAACAAGAACATTACATTACATTTGATGCTCCGGTAATGTTTTTTATAGAGAAAGAGCGAGATTAGAGCATTATTGGGGTGGCTGGTGTCCTTAATGATGCTTTGGGCTTTCCTTTTACAGCGAGTGGTGTAAATGTTTTTTCCTGCTGTCTTTACAGTCTTTTGTAGCAGTCTACAGTCCTGAGCAGTCAGTAATACAGCCTGTCAGAACTCTTTCAATGGTACAGCGATATAGAAGTTCACTAGTGTTTTGGTGCTCTTACCAAAATTCTCTCTCTCTTGTGTTTTCTTGAGGATGGAGTTGGTGTTAAGAGACCATGTGCAGGTGTCTGAGATGTGTATGCCAAAAAATGTAAAGCTATCAACAATTTCAACAGATGATTCACTGATGAAAATAGCAGTGTGATCATGTCAAAACTTCCTGAAGTCGACAATTATTTCTTTTGTCTTATTGTCATTTAGAGAGAGGTTGTTATCATGGCTGGTTAGATCTTCCACTTCCCTCCTATAGGCCCACTCATCACTGTCACTTATTTAAAATTTTAATATGTGGCAGATTTATTGTGTTACTTAATGTGTAAATTCTATTTTAAAACACTAAAAGAAACAATCCAAATAACTGTTTGGTTTTAAGACCTACTCTAAGAAGACAAGATATTAATGAGTGGGAAAGCAGGAGAGAACCTCCGAAGTCATTTTCTAAAGGCAGAAAAGGCTGATGCAAATGCTTTCAACAAGATAGAGAAAACCTCCAGTAAGCTCCTCATTATAGCTACTGTATAAACCTCAGAATGCAGAGCAAATGGCAACTTAATAGATGGTGTGCAGCCTATGTCTTTGTGTGGGACGTCATCATTTCTTAGATTATAATGCTCGGTGAGATAAATGCTTCTGACGCGAAGCAGCCGTATGTCAACTGTTTGTTTGGTAGTCAGACTTCCTAGGTGGATGGCAGATCATTCCCCTGCTCCCTGACCTCCTGTCACTCAAACACAGCTCTGGGCACAGCCTCAAAGTGCCAGCAGAGCTGCATCTAAGCACACGCATTTGTGCACGTCGCCAACACACAAAAAACACACTTCCAGGAGTCAGCAGAAAAGCACACACACACAGAGAAACCAACTTCAAAGTGACAGCACATCCATGTGTACACACGGACGTATGAGGATCACACAAACACACACACACACACACACACACACACACTATACAGGGTACACAGTGGCAGTCAGTCAGACAGACGGGGAACTGCTGTGACTGGTGCAGCTTTGCCTTTAATCCCCATTAGAATTCATTCCTGCTGTGTACTGTCAGCCAGACTGTAAAAATGCCTTAAGTCTGGCTAAGCGAAATGAGTTTCAGCAGAAATGTTTTCATCCAGGTGATGGAGTGAAGTTTTTTTTCTCCATTAAAATGAATTATCCACATTTCTGTTTGCTATCTTTGTGTGTGGTTGGGGCATGTTTGAAGTGCTTTGGGATCCCCACATGTGGAGGGCAGATCTTGGTAAATGGCATCACGCTGTCCAGTTCTCCTCTGCCCTTCGGCTCAAGTGAATAATGATCATCATTAGTATGACACAAAGCCCCCTGTGAATGTGTGTGCGCATGTGCTTTTTGTGTGTGGAGATGACCTTTCTCATTCTTCAGCTGTTTGCGTCTCTATGATACAGAGAGATACAAGTTCACCCCTCCTTCCTTCTACTCTCTCCCTCAATCTTCTCTCTTCCCATAAAGCCCAACCTCCACCTCCTCTCCCCAGGCGACTGCTCTCCAGGGAAGGAGCGATGGGAGAGGGCACCTAATTGCTTATATCCCAGCACATCGGGTGTGTTTTTACGCATTTTCAGTGTCAGGAGGACACTTTATCACTCCTCAATGTATACATTTAAAATGATATATAAACCTTAATATAAGTGATGTCAGTTTGGTAAATCTCAGTCATTTAGAATTACATCAGGTTATTTAATGTTGTCTGATCCAAATATTTGATCAAAAATAACATGAACTCGTACATAAACTCTAATTATTATTATTAACTGAAAAGTCAAGTCTATTTTCTTTACAGTATATATAAGGGCTGTCCTCCACCAAAAAAAAAATCTTAGTCGACTAACACTCATACGATTTTGTTGACTAATCCATTAGTTGATTTAATCAACAGATCTGTAAAACTGAATTTCTCCACAAAGAATCACACAAAAGCATAACTTTAAATCTTGTGTTTACCAGAGATTTGCTCATAGGTTTCTTGGAAATAAGTCATTCAGCATGAAACAAGCATAAAAATGACTCATCGACTAAGACCAAAACAACTGATTATACGACTAATCGACTAAGAAGGAGCAGCCCTTATGCAGTATATAGTTATACCTGATGAAGGTGGAACACACCGACACAGCGTAAATTAACGAACAAATATTATTAATAAATATACCAGCAGTAAACAAGACAGTCTGCAGAAGTTTTTTAAATTTAGTATTTACAGTATATAGCCCATCATTTATATACAGTAAAAAAAGATATTTAAAAAAAAAAAAAATTGACCCAAAGGTCTTTACAATCTGAATAGCATATGACACCTTCTGGGTCAATCACCACACAGTACCAGACTGATTGTACTTTTAATAGTCAACAGAGTAGGACTGGGCTATGATTTACTATTGTTGTGTATTAAGTATCAAGTGGACTCATATGGTGACTCTATTATCTTATCATAACATCCTTCCAGAAATTGCTGTTGTCCAAATTAATAACTTAAAGCAAGCTGTGTTTAAAAACGAGCAAAATGAGCTGAGTTTAGTCAAAGAATATAGAAGCAAAAAGACGAAACTGTTTTTTGACAACAACAGCCGCTGCCGCCATTTTGGACTGAAAACGCTTATTATATTTATAATATTTTAATGTTCAACACAGGCCATTTCGGTAGACTATGACAATAGAATAGAAATAATTTAGTTTTACTTTTGTTAGGCACTTTTTAGGCAGACGTTTTACCCGTGTCCGGTAGTCGCTTTCAGTCTAAAATGGCGGAAGCGTAGCTTTGCTGCTGGGCGCTGATGTAGACATGGAATGAACAATTGACTTTCACTTCTTGGCAATAAACTTTCTTTGGTTTTGTCTGATGTAATGCATAATAGTGGAACATAGTTCTTTGTTTTGAACATCAGTTCAGAGTGTTTTCTATGTGATTTTTGCACCTGATTTGCAATTTTGTGTTGTATATCAATATTGGAGAATATCCTTTTTGATATCATGATTCAACCATTTGCTGTATTACAGAGACCAACCACACTGAATGACTGCATGCTCTCATAATTTACAGCATTTATTTTCTTTAATGTGACAGTAGATTAGGAAAATCTCTCTCGCCACCCTCCTCTACCTCCATCACATTCTGCCGCTCTCGTCTCTCCAACTCATACACTTAGAATAAGCTAAGTCAAGCATGTGCGTCTTAATGACTTTCTTCCTGCGGTGAGAGGGGAGTTAATGATTTCATTTGTAATCACTGTGAGCTTCACATCCAGGCCACCTTGACATGTCAGAGGCTTATTTTAACTCTGTTCCTACGTTCACTTATCCCACTGCTTCTACACCTGATTAAACACACACATTACAGTGTACACACAAACCCTTATATACCATCAAATTACTCTCACCCCTCTTTTACACTCTCTTATATCAATCAATGCAGCGCTTTAAAGCAGACAAGTAGCCTCTACCTCCACGTGCCCTCTGTCTCTCTGGTGTCTCTCTATCTTTAGTCCTCCCCCTCCTCACTCTGTCTCCTGTGTCAAGTTGTGTTATTGACAAGAGATTCAGTGTAACACAGAGGTACCATTGACGTTCCTTCAGCTGCCAATCATTCTCTCCGTGGGCTCGGACTGATCCCGAGTTACTTTCTCACACAGAGGTATTAACTGACCGAGGCTTGTGCTACTCATTCCTGGATAATCCAGATCCAGGGTTCTCATACAGAAGGCTTAGCGGGTCTGGCAACATTTGCCACTGTCTAATAAAGTTGCAACTAACACCATGTGAGGGAATAATCTGATATAAAGCAGGTTGGTGATTAAATAATCACAGGCTGACAAGAAATCACTGAATCTTTAACGACTTGTCTGTTCTCGCCCGACTCTCTGTTCTCATATGAAAACTCATTTTGGTGTTTGTTTCCTCCAATTGGCAGTTAACATAATCTTGCATGTGCAGGAAATGTTTCAAAGCACTCGGGACCATGCTCGAGGACTGAAAACAGTTTGTAAAATATGCAATCCAAAATTCTGGGAAAAGCTCAATTTTTGAATTAGAAGTTTTTTTTTGCAGGAGAATGACACAACACACACATTGAAATGGAAGAAAAAATAAAGTAGATACTTGTATATAGTATATTGTATTGTGTATATTGATGGTGACATGAATGCTTAAGCATACTGCAGATTCACTTACTCGCATACAGTTAATGGCCATAAATAGAAAACTAGCTGAGAAACATGACAGATCAGCTGAGGTTTGGCAGTGCGAAAGACACTGACATGGGAGGATTGGATAGAAAAGCAAGATGAGTGAAAGAATGAGAGGGAGTAAGACAAGAAAACAGGGCTGCAAAAGCAGCAATTGCATATCTCTTTCATATCTGACAGCTTTAATTCTATTTGTCCATTTGGCAAGTGCTGAATGATCATATTAGCTGGATGGTTCTTTGGCAGGGAGGAGAGAGACAGAGAGCAAAAGATGAGGCATATGCCAAGAGGAGAGGAAGAGAACATCAGGTGTCATTGGTGCATTAGAAAATAAAACTAGAAAGTACTCCGAGAGCACACACAGTACCTCGGCCAAGCCTGTACGCCGCTCGAAATTTGTTATTTTAATGATGGAACATGTTAAGCTGCATCTGGATCTGATCTGCATCAAAACACACAATCATGTTGATTGGCTGGTGGCTGCCATGACTTCTGGGAAATATCCAAATCCTGTCTGGGAATATTGGGCGTTTGTACAAAAATGAATTGTGCAACATTCATGTGACTCTGACTCAGGACTACTGAGTTACGGCCGTTTAACTTTATCATGTTGCCACCTGTAAGATAAATGCCATCACATTTTTTCAGGTTTTCTCAGACTGTCACCTGCACTTAAAAGTCATCAACACCACAAAAGTTAAAAGTTAAAAGTACATAGTGAATTTAAGAGGCATTTAGCCATGCATAAAATATGTAACAACGGTTTGGCAAAAAAATTACAATTGCAGAAAATCACTAATGGCCAAATTGGATATGGCGTATACAGATATGGCCTATATATAGACTTGTCTTCAAGCAAGGAATCCTACTTCTATACAGTAGGCAACCTCTGGTTTTGAAAATAAGTGGAATTGCCTTAAACTTGCATTCTTTCTAACAGCCAGCAGGGGGCGACTCCTCTGGTTGTAAAAAGAAGTCTGATTACATAGAAGTCTATGAGAAAATGACCCTACTTCTCACTAGATTTATTACCTCAATAAACATTGTAAACATGAGTTTATGGTCTCAATCGCTAGTTTCAAGTCTTCTTCAATACAGCATGATGTTCATTTAGTAAATTATGGTCCCATTTAGAGTCAAATAGACCATAAAGCAGGGTATGTTTTAGGGCGTGGCGACCTTGTGATTGACAGGTCGCTACCACAGCGTTGTCTGGTCTGGGAGATGTCCACGTTTTGTCTTACAACTTTAACCCTTTCACAGTGTGTTTTCAGTTCATGAAAGTTAATAAGAACCTTTTCGGTCTATTCAGCGTTCAGTTGTACTTAGCTCCACCCTCTTGTGTCACTTCTGGTTGCAAAAAAACAAGATGGCGACAGCCAAAAAAAAAGGATGATGTCACAGTGACTACATCCACTTCTTATAGATAGTCTATACTTATAGTTCCTCTCCTGGTCAAGAAATTATCATCCAAAATGCAGTGTTTTATAAATGGCAAAATTAATTTCCACAGGCCCATCTTCCTCCTTAATTTAACTGAAAAAACAGCCAGGCAAACAGCTAAACAGGACCCAACGCGTATCTTCTATGTTTGAGGTAACTTGATCTTAAAGAGGAAGAAAGAAAGGGAGACTGGCAGAGCTGTAATATTTCAGGCAGAGCAAGGCTGTACTCTGCATCCCACCCATTGTCTCTTCAGCAGGCACCAGATGGTTTTGTGATCTCTACTTTTTTCTACCAGAACCAACCCTCACCCACTAGTACCCAGGATCCTCAGCTCTACCCTTTGTTAGTTCCCCACCTGTGCCAGGACAATGAAAAAATAAAACACAACAGGCACAAACAAACACTGCTGTCCTGGGCGCACTGAAAGCACAAACGATGATATGGGAGCCATTACACTGTTTATGTGTCAGTCTGACTCTCCATCAATAACAGCACTTATCACACACATACTGTGCCCCAGGAGCACCGCAAGCCCCTTAGCCAGCATTTAGATGCTATTAAAAGGTCCCTTATATTAAACAAGCCGACACATCACATAATGCATGTCGTTTATCAACAGGCTCTCTGTGGAAGCCTTTATTCCACTTTCTCTCCTCTGACTTTCCCTTGCTAGCATTATGCACCATTTACCCATGCCTGTTTCTCTTTCTGTCCATCTGGTTCTCTTTTTCAGCTGTTTTCCCTCGCTTGTTTTCCTCCCAAACTCCATGCCGTTCCTTACCCTCACTATCATTTGGTTCGCTTTTTCCCCCCTCTATCTCATCTTACTTTCCACTGCTCGCAATCCTTTCTAACACTGCATGCCTCTTTCTTTTTCTCCCTGTCTTGTTTTCTCTCTCTTTCATTTTATCCTTCCAAGGCGCCATCGCTCCTAGTGAGTAATGTGTTTGGCATAATTAGGCCAGTGTACTCCAGGTCCCCACCGACGTGATTTGCATGCAGATAAAATGAGCCAATCAAGCACCACAATGGGAGCAGATGTCCTTGTCTCTCATGACATCATCAGAGGTGACCCTGAAAGCAGGAAATTAGAAGGTGGGCAGCGGGGGGTGGGAGTGAATCAGGTTTGTTGCTTAATTGTAGGATTATTGCAACACAGCTGTAGAATGTGCCACCAGTGTCCAATCTCAGTAAGCATGGGTTTAGTGATTTGGAGGTGAAAAGAAAAGAACATTGGGCTACATTTGTTTGAAAACAATCAGTTTTATTGTTTATTATTAATATAACCAGTTTATTAGGTACACCTAGCTCAAACTAAAGCTGATATTGTACTTTCCATGTCTGTGAGTACGCAAAGGTCCGCTAGGGTCCGTGTGACGTAAATTTCGCCATCAGAGGGTGTATGCGTATAACCTGACTGATTGAGAAGCAGTCATTGGAAACTGTTTGGAAAAGGGCAGGCACTTTCAAAAAATACTTGGTAGGTGATTGTATGAACCATCTGTCAATCAAACTCTTGCCGAAGCCAGTCGGGAGAAGAGCAAAAACATCGCCTTCAGTGCTTCCATTGTTGTTTAGAGCGAACAGTCACTCCGTGTCTTCTCACCCTCTTCTCACACAAAGCCACAATACTCAAAGGATAAGGCCGGTTTAATGACGATTGGCAGACACTCCCCCCCCCCCCATACACATACATTAAGAGCTTTTTGGGGTTCAGTGTCTGCTCAAGAACACACAAACAACCACCAACCTGACAATTAATAGCCAACCCTGTCTACCAAATTAAGCTCTAACCATATCATCAAGTTGTCTGTGTAGTCAAGGCCTGATATACAGTAGTTTGTGCTTTTGTGCCATAGAACTCCATTGTCATTCAGAACTATTGAAACACATAAAAGAGTAAAACAACAAAGCAAAGTAATGTTAACAAGAAACCACACCCCCGAGCATGCTCAGTGGCATGGAAATACAGCTGCATAGCTGTTTTACATTAAGTTTCAAGAGCCACATTCATTGTGATAAATTAATATGTCATCCAAGCATTGGTGTTTTTTAGGGGTGACCCCGAATAGTGGACTATTCGAACTAAGGAGCCTGATTCGACTAACCTGAATGGTCAGATGGTTTGTTACACAGAACCATCTGAGAAGCCGTCACTGGAAGCTGTTTGGAAAGGGCAGGCACGTTCAAAAAAGCGGTCAGTATAAACAGACCTACTACGCATCCGTGGTGTCCGCAGCTGTCCATGTCCGTTTGGGAGTATAACCGAGGCTTAATGCAGTCATTTACAACAGCCAGCAATAAGTCTCACTTTATAACATCAGAAAGGTCTTGATTCAACTGACTTTGTCATTTTGGAAGCTGGTGTTGTTAAATTGTTATTGCTTTATACTTAGAGGTGTTTCTAAAATTTTGGCCATCCCATACGTTGACTTCAATGTATCGCAGGTCAACTACACATTGAAATATAGTGATATACTAAAATGTATTTCAGTTTTAACCTAAAAATGTATGTGTTTTCACTTTTCACAATTTACCAAAGCTGTCCTTATTGGGATTACAGCACAGTGTTTTCTCTGTATCAAAACTCCCAATGAGCTGCCAGACTATTCGCTGAAAAGAAATACAGCAGGCAGCTTCTTGCTATCGGCTGATGGCAATGCAGACTTGTCCTGTGATCCAAGTGTAGGGCCTGTTTCCTAAATCTGATAGGATACAACTGAGAGTGCTTGATGTCATTCTCGTGGATCGCTTCCCCTCAGTCTATCTCCATGGGAGGAGACGGAATTACTCAACAGTCCAGCTGGGAGATGTTCAGAGCTCTACTTAAATGAATAAATAAGCGAGTCCTGCTTGGTCATCTAGAAATGAGTGTACCCATAAGCCAGCCAGCCAATACTCTTCAAATCAGATTAAGCTCTATGACCACTGATCTGCCTTGAACTGAAATGGGCTGGAACACACTGGCCAACAAGCATTTGGCTGCTCATAAATACTGTGTGCCAGTGCATGAATGTGTGTGTGTTGTCTCTGTGTGATTCAAGACCCGAGTTAAAAGTTAAGTTTCTTTGACCCGTACTCTCTGTATCTACATCCATCTAGTCAAAAACAACAACAAAAGACTCTCAAATAGGCCTAATGAACCGTTTAATCTATGAAACATCCCCAAGACATTTGGCTTTTTTTCCATGAAAAATTACTTGAATGGATTATCAAAATAGTTTCAGCCAATTGACTTGGAGTTTCAGTTGTTCTCTGAAATTACGCTGCCATAGCCATATACTGAAACTAAAACAAGAGGTCAATTATAATGGGCTTTAAATTGTCGCTTAACATCAAAAGACTGAGAAAATCAAATAGAAGCATGGATGGGCTTCCATCATTTTTAGCAATATAAAAGTCAGGCACAGACACAAGCCTGGCGTTAGAGGTAGGGGCGTAAGAAAATATAAAAAATATCAAGTATCGTAATATTATGTTTTGTGATACTGTATCAATTATCAAAAACATTGTATACATTTTTAGTTGTTTTTAATCATTTACATGCAAAGATTAACTCAGTCAATACTTTACTTCATTTGCAAAGAGATGCGCCCTCTCAGTGTATCTGCCCTCTCAAAGTAGTGCTATGATTTTGGATGTTACAGGGACTGGGATAAATGCAAATACAGATCCCACTGTTCTGATTGCATACGAAGTAAAACATTTTACTGAGATTTTATGCATATGGTGGTGTGTTCTTTATACAATGACAGTTTTCCTAAAATGGGATTTAAAAAATCCTAATATATCGCCTTGCTTACAATATCGCAATATATTGAATCGCAATCCCTGCATCATGATACGTATCGTAACGCCAGATTCTTGCCAATACACAGCCCTAGTTAGAGGACCTCGAGTTTTGTAGTATGAATTTTGTTAATATGGTCTCTTTTTTTGTTGTTGTTATTATGTATAAAGTCTAAACAAGTACAAGTGAACACACACACACACACACACAGTGAATCCAGATGCTAGTGATGGCACCATCAGGCCAAACACCACCTGCCAGGTTTAAGGCTTCCGTCTGTCTAACACACCTGGTTGCCATCTAACACAGAGCTCCCTGTGGTGCCATCACTCTCTGTGTCCTCTCTGACCTTTTCCCTCTCACTTTCATATGTAACCCCATCTCTCTTCATCTATGTTTATCCCTTTCTCTCTGTCTCTCTCTAGCTACCACTCTCCGTTTCCACCTGTTTATCTCTTACCCTCGTCCTTGCTCTGACGACATGTCCCTTTTTCTCTGTATTTTAAGTTTTATCCTTCCATCTGTCTCATTTCCACTCTGTCCTCCCTTTCACCCCCTTTCTTCCTTCTCTGCTTTACACGCTGCATCTTTGTTTAACGCAATATATTATTTAGTTTGTACCTCTCTACTCAGTATGAATGGCAGTGAAGAAATTGGGAGTACTACCAAATGCAAACCACATGCACACACACTGTATACAAAGACCAATCTAATTTTCACTCACTCACACAGTGACACACACACACTAAATCACAAACTTACAAACACATGCATATAAACACACATCTGCATGCTCACATATATATACAGTATACACACTCGCAGGCCCAGAGCCGGCTGTATGTGAGCACGTTGGTCCTCTAATCTGTGGCTTGGTTGGGGCTTCTTCCAAAGTCCCTGGACCTAAAAAGGCCTAGTCTGCCTGGGCTGGAACAGTAACACCCTACACTTAGCCACATGGCGCTAGCTAGCCCACACCCTGCTAAACACAGCCAGATGTGCAGCAACTGGCAGCATGGCACAATGTCAATGTACTCTCCTTCAGCCATATGAACAAAAAAGTCTGCTCTGGACATGGTTAGAAATCAGCTAATCCTCACCTATTTTTAACCAATTTTTACCATAAATGGCATGAGTTGTTTATCAAAGCCTGAAACAGAAGTAACTCATCTTACTTTTTCAACAGCAAAGGATAATAACAGGATGTCTTTTGGAAGAATGCCTCGATCCTCCCAAAATTGCGCTGATCATGTGGCAGCAAATGTAACATATTATGGTCCAATTAACCCCAGTCTATCGCTCAGCTCTCGGCTTCAGTCAACAACAGATGGTTTTTAGACCTCAAGGTCTCAACACACACATACTTCTCTCCTCCCTCTGTCAGCTCTGCCATCCCCATCTGATGCTCATCGGGGTGAGATAAGGGGACATGAGAAACAGGGACGAACCAGAATTACTGCCTTGTGTTTGTACGTCTCCGCCAACCAGTCAAGTTGTAGTTTACATCTATGTCTGTCCAGACACATACAATACTCTATACGTAGTGAAGATTTTAAATGAATTTAATGAAAGGTATTAAGTGTATTTTTGTGAGGATTGTCACATGGTGCAACGACAATCACCTGAAGCTCAATATCAGCAAAACCAATGAGCTAATAATTCTGAAAAGTGAAGCCAATGCAAAAGTGCTGAAGAAGACCTTCATAATTTTCATCCTATTGGACATTTGTGGGAGATTTTGTCATAATTAGCGTATTAATTCTTGAGTTATAGCCAAAAACAGGTTTTGTTGCGGTCGCAGTGACCTTTTGACCACCAAATTCTAATCAGTTCATCCTCGAGTCCAAGTTGACATTTGTGCCAAATTTGAAGAAATCCAGGTCCACAAGAATGGGACGGACAAACGGACGGACGGACAACCAGAAAACATAATGCCTCCAGCCACAGCTATCGCCGGCGCGGAGGCATATAAAATAGGAAGTTGAACGAAGCGGGAGTGGGTCGCTTTGTAGAGGAGAGGAGAGGAGAGGAGAGGAATTTCAGACATTTGTAAGAACACATCTGGCGAGCACACAGGAACAAAAACAAGCTAGTACAAATGACTTCATTCCGAGGCAACACAAGTTACCACGTCGATGACGTGCGTCTCTGTGTATTTAACTACGAGTTTCTGGATGCACATCATTAGAATGTTTAGAGGTCGGCGCTGAGTGCTGCTTGAATGTGTGTGTCTGTAGTCTGTGTTGTTTACTGGCATGCTGTGCTAAATGAGGTGTTTTCCTGAAGAATGGGAAAGCTCAAGAACTGTAGGATGACATAAACTAACTTAGAGCGAATTTGTATGTCCTGGACAGATTTGTGTGTGTGTGTGTGTGTGTGTGTGTGTGAACTTGGCAGGGTGACTGTATCCCTTTGGCACAGCCAACAGCCCCCCGGGTGAAGAGGAGGGACTACGAGAAAGCAGGACACAGAGCGATAGAAGAAGAGTAAAGAAATGTCACTCTGCCACTAATCACTGTGATCTGAAAAGGTCAGGCTAACTAGCCAAACTCAGAGCCCCGGCTGACAGATCCATTGTCACCGACTGGCCAAGGGGAACAAGTGGAGCACAGAGACACCCTTCTATTAACTGGAGCAGGTCATTAGACACAAATAATTGCCTTGGTGCGCCAATGTTCTAAGATTGAAAATCCCTCTCTCCTTCCCTCTCTCTCTCTGACTCTCTCATTTCTTCTCTCACACTTGGAGCACCGCAATTAAGTCCTGATTTTATTGCATATTATTAAACAATATTTTGCGATCGTACACAGTAGATTTAGTGATTCAGACTCTTGCTCTAGTGCATGTAGCTACAACAAAGCAATCACAATGCCATAATACGTTACATAGGCAAGTATTGATGAGATGGATCAATCTTTCTGCGGATCTGACTTTAGAGACTTGCTACCAAAGTTAAAAAGAACAACAACTTGGCATTCTGACACCACTGCAAGGCATTACCAACCTCGTCTGTTGAAGCATGACAGTAGATCAATGCTCTTCATCAGTCTGCGTACTGTATGATGAAAGGGCTCTGGCTCATCTCTTACACTTATGGTCAGACTGTGCATATGTGTATGTCTGCATTTTTGTGTAGGCTGCGTATGAGAAATAAACAACTGGCAAGACAATGTACTATCGAAAGTGACACAAAAACCAACCCGTTCTCAACCAACTCGTTAAATACCGCAGATTGGTCAGTGGCCCTCGGCATTGGAGGCACCCTTTAGCGAATGTATGCACCAGGCTTTCAACTAACTCCAATGTAAACCCATGATGTCAGTATATAATTCTCAATCATCTTCATCAGTGTTATGCAGATGTTAGAATAATATGACTTAATATACATGGTAAATGGTAAATGGACTTGGACTTATATAGCGCTTTTCTAGTCTTCCGACCACTCAAAGCGCTTGAGTGCTTCATGCGACGGTCAGAGCAAGTGACGTAGTAGTAACAGCGTGAGAGTCTGCTTACGGCGGTGGGATGGGTCAAACAAACGCAACTTTCAACCAGGAAATTGCTGTTCGTGGCCTGTGCAAAACTAAAAGTAAACGTTGACTTATTTTGTCATGTCAGTCGTTAGTCACGTGACTCGTTAGTATCGTTAGTCCTTCAAGTCACGTGAGTTGCTAGTCACATGAGCCTTTAGTCAGTGAAGTTAACTTCAACCACGACCGTTTCCTAACCCTAACTAAATAGTTGTGTTGCCTAAACCTAACTTTTTTTCCTGTGACAACAAAAGTTTATTTTGAAAGTACACTATGCATGTAACAAGCGTATATTGACACGCTGTCCCTGAAACGTCCAAAACTAACGCTAGTGGGGAACCCCGAGCGTCGGTATCCAATGCCGAGGGAGGTATCGACCAAGCGGAGGTATTTGACGAACTGGGAGTGAGAATGTTTTGCAAAAACACCCAAAACTTTGTCCTTGTATTTCAAAATTATAAGTGTGATGAGCTGATAATGTTTTTTTTCTCTCATCTCATTCTCTCACTCACTCATACACTTATTGTGAAAACACAAACTCACCATCGAAGGCCTTGTACTGTCCAGTGAGCGAGGTCTGTAAGGATCGGCCAGCGTCTTTGAGTAGTCCCTCCATCTCCCTGCGGCTCAGCGCGGCCAAGCTGTCCTCCATGTCGCTGGTACAGCAGGTGTAACCCTGGGGACAGACGCGCAGGTGCTCCCCTAGAAGGAGGACAGGTGGAGACAGAGGAGGAGAAAGAATAGGGAGGTGGTGGTGGAGGAGAGGGGGCAGGAATAGTAGAGGAAAAGAGAATAAATAGAGGAGAAGGAGAAGACGAGGGGATGAAGAAAAGGGAACATAGCATTAGCATTAAAAGGATCCATCAATTCAGTCAGCACTCAACAAAACTGAGATTAATAGCTCCTATGTTGCTGCTGTATAAAACACTCAGGGTCGAACATGAACATGACAGGGTGAATTAGCTGCAGTGGCTGTTTTTATGGCCTTGAACCCAGCCTGTTGGCAGTCGAGGTGGCAGGGCTGCATGTGTTCGCCCGCCTGATTACCTGGCAAGATGTGGAGAACTGTGTGGAAACGGGAGCAGTGGAGCAGGAGCACGGCATCAGCTCCCATACAATTTTAATGAGTATTCCTGATAAAAATTCATGTGTATGCATTTGCAAACATGTACACACAAATACACAAATTCAGGAAACCAGGCAAGTAGAAAAAATCTGTAAGTTTGTGTGTGAGTATACACACACACACACACACAACCAAATACCATGTAAGAGAATTTAAACAAGGGCTGTCAAAGTTGGTTAAAACGGCAGTCAAGCTGCAGCTGAAATGAGAAGAAATCATGTAAGACGGAAATACCATCATCCACATCAACGCAACTGAGCCTGAGGCGAAGCAAATTCATGTGGGTGATGTTCATTTGCAGGTGAAGAGAACAGATAACGTGTGATGCAACGCTTTAGAAAATTCCTCCCCACTATTACTGTTTCCAGACACAAGGGTATTACACAGAAGCACACAATGGTTTGAAAACAAGGATGCACCGCACTATGTAGAGTAGGGCACAATAAATCACACTGAGACATTAGTGGTGGGAAGTGGAAAGAATGATGGTTTTAGATTATTCTGTTGGACTTTTAAAGACAATAAAGATAATAGAACGCTCATTTCTTGTCAACACAAAAATATTTATTAAAGCTTCTGATGCGCCCGCATAGACAAAAGCGCACACACAAGAATCTAGTATGCAGATAGGATGGCAACCCTTTTTGAGCTCAGTGCTCTTACTCAGGCAGCTAGAGGTCACATATATTTGTTCTCTATGTGCTGCTGTTTATGTGGGGGTATAAGTGTTGATAAATATTTTCATTTTATGCAAAAAAGGCGCACCCAATTATCGTGTCACCCTAGGCCTGTTTGGAAACCACCTTTCAACACAGCCATAAAACATTTTTTCTGTCGATCCGTTCTCTAGTCCGTTTAACCAACTGCCCATAACACTGTTTCATTTTCTCAAAACATGGAGGGTTGAGTCCATTAACCACTAACTATCATTTAAAAAAAACACTAATTAGAATAATATGTGACCTTTTGTTTCAAAAGACAAATTCAAATCATTGACTGTATATAACAAGTGGACGTAGTCAGCCTGACGTCACCCATTGGTCTGTGGACTGCCGTTTTGAAGCCTTGAGTTCGGCATTTTGGCTGTCGCCATCTTGTTTTTTTGCAACCAGAAGTGACACCACAGGGTGAAGCTAAGTACTACCGAACACTGAATAAGACATTTTTAGGTGACCAAAATGTTACAATTAACTTTAATGGACTGAAAACACACTGTGAAAGGGTTAAAGTTGTAAGACGGAAACACAGACAACTCCCAGACCGCACAACGCCGTGGTAGCGACCTGTCAATCACAAGGTAGCCTCACCCTAGAGCATACCCTGCTTTATGATCTATTTGACTCTAAATGGGACCATAATTTACTAAATGAACATCATGCTGTATTGAAGAAGACTTGAAACTAGTGGTTGAGACCATAAACTCATGTTTACAATGTTTACTGAGGTAATAAATCAAGTGAGAAGTAGGCTCATTTTCTCATAGACTTCTATACAATCAGACTTCTTTTTGCAACCAGAGGAGCCGCCCCCTGCTGGCTATTAGAAAGAATGCAAGTTTAAGGCAATTCCGCATTGGCTTCACTTTTTAGCCCAATGATTCAAACCCCAAAGAATTGAACAAATGTTGACAAAAGGATGTACCTTGCTATTCTATGCCTGGCTCCAGTGGGAGTGTGACATTTAAAGGTTAAAATCAGGTGATAACAATAACAGTATGTGTTATTGACTAGTCCATAGTCTGTATTAACAGACAACTGTATTACAGAAAGCAACACCTCCGTTGTTATTTGATATCAATGTGCCACTGGTTGCACTTTGTGTTAAGCAGTGTTTATAGATAGAGTGCAGGTTGTAGCATTTTCCTTCTGACTGTATTACTCCATTCATGGCGGAGGCACCTATAACTGAGTCTACCTTCCCACCCAAAGGCCCTGCAGTGACAGGCATTCTAACTGCCTCTCTGTAATTCCCACCTCACCTAGACATTCCTTTCCCTTTCTTCTCTTTCCTGCTTCAGGGTCCTCTGAAATCCTCTTGCACGGCTTTCATCAGTCTGTTACTGTACAAAGGTTCACTCAAATTTACACACACATTCTGACCATAAACGGCACAGTAATGTCTCGTTTGTCTTTATGTTGTAAACAAGTAAGAAATATGGGCACTTACTGTATTTGATCAGTATCTAACTTGGAAAGTTTTTGAATTATTTTGGGATTTTTCTATTTTCTGCTTCTCAATGTCGCAGCAATAATAAATGTGATGCACAGAAAGTTCATGTGATAGTTTCTAGGCCATTGCCATGTATCTAAACAGCGTCATAATATTTACAACAATAAGACTATTTTTCTGCAATACCTTAACCTTACAATAAAATACACAGAATACAAAAATAGCATATCTATCTGCAACATAAAAAACCCACAATGCTTTTTCATGTACATTTAATATGTACAAGTAACACATCCCAAGATCTTTGTCCCTGTTCTGTCCTTTATCAATTGACTGAAGTCCAATATTAAGTCTAAGCCTCAGTCTAATCATCAAAGCTTTGCGGCTTACGCATTCTAATATCGTGACAAGTCTCAAAATGTTTAATTACTGTTATATGTCTCACTGAGCTTTACATGGCTTGCGCAAAGGCATATGCAAAAGCAGTTAACACACAGAAGTACAGGATTAATGATTTAACGTCCCTCAGGCTGTTATTAGCATGCACCTGGTAAAGGCTCCGCTGAGGGGCAAGTCTATAGGCACACTGCTGCCATCGATAAGATTGATCCCCATCCTTCTCGCCGTTAAAGCCAGTGACTTCTGTGTGCACTGGCTCAACGATTACAAGCAAGCATTTCAGCTTCATTTACTGTAGTTGTAGGCTGAGTAAATCGCTGCGTACGCCCCCATCCAGTCCGTCAAAGTGTGCATGACAAGAATCCATGCACTTCACTGATTATATGTCAACCAAGATTCTGTAACTGTCCTTTAAGTGCATCATCCAGGCCAACTCTAAAGTGGATCAATTAAAGGCGATTTTCCTCTTCGAACACGAAAAAGTGGAGGACGGGCTGCCCAGATCGCAGGAGATGGAGGTGACATTGAGCATCTCTCGGCACCCTCTCACTGGTCGTGGTGCGACTCAGAGAGTTTTGGACCTGGAGAAGGGCACTTGTACGTAAGTCTGTGTGATTTTGCGTGTCGGTGAGAGGAAAAATAAATTGAACGAGAGGGTGAGAAAGTGAAGAGTACAAAGAAATGGAGAATAAAAAAAGGGAGGGAGGAAAAAAGAGAAGCTTGATGGAGGAATAGCATACAGCGCTATCAGGGGTCAGCTGCAATCTGTCAGCCCCTGGGACGGCCGTTTAAACGCCTGGACTGGTTTTTAGTGTCTATGTGTGTTACGGGCCTGTGGCCATTTCCTCCAGTGCAATCTGCTTGCTGCCTGCCATTTGAAGGACATCTGTGCAGAGAACAATACGCACTTAGAAGCACAATGCGCTCACATGGATAGTAGGAGGTGTGAGGCTTCCAGATGCAGCCAGGCAGAAACAGCCTCTTCAGAGGGTCCATTTATATATAAAAAAAAACTACGTGATGATTTTCTGTATACACTCACGACATCTGCAGAGTGGATACGCGCACACGCACAGTTTTAAACACGCATGCAAGAATCCTGGACACACATCTGCCACACAGCAGGAAAGGTCACCTGTTACGGAGCATTACGTTTCCAGTTGGCTAACCTAACAGTCGGCTAATGTTACAAACAGGGCAGTCTCCTCCATTTGACTCGGTAAACTGGAGTAAGCCTGAGTGTGTGTGTGTGCGTGTGTGTGTGTGTGTCTATTTGGCGGCAGTAAGCCACTCTCGATCAAAGTGTACAGGAAATGTACCCTTAACAGCCACACATGGCTCTCTCTTTTATACTCACACTCTTTCATTCTCTCCTTCTCTCTCTCTCTCTCTCTCACACACACACACACACACACACACTCACACACTTTCAGTCCATAGCCAGAGGATACTAGAGTAATCAGCAGAGGAGGACAGCTCAATCTGGAGAAGAGCTGTTTTAGTGGAGGCTCCAGCAGTAGCATCTAAAGGGGCCACAACAGAGAGGGCAGCTAATGCTCCTGCTTGAGACGTCCAATTTCATGTGCTTACAATACCAGACACATCCAATTTTCTGCACTTAGAGATAGCTAAAAAAAACATGCTTTCATTACATACCACAAGACCACTCCTTGTGCATTAGAGACTTACTTTGCATTAACCAATTTCCAGCCTGCCCTCGCCATTTCCTGTCTCTATTGTTCCCGAATTGCTCCTGCGGTCTGAATAAACTCCATGGAATGCGTGATAAACTTGAAAAATATGCTCGCAACAATAAAACGGTTCATGTCCCCGCGAGAAAAGATGAATTAGAGAGTTGAAACTGATTGCGCAGTTGGCGCACGGAGATGAAACAAAACCACACATGAATGAGATCTGCTCGAAAATTAAATGATCTATTCAAATGTATTCAAATTGACAGTGTAGGTGTTCTGCATTAATCAGCCACCTTCTGCGAGGCCAATCAGCACAGAGGTAGCAAGCCGATTATCTGGCCTCTCCTAAAATTACACACATGCACAATACACCAACTCACCCACACAACAATTAATGGATGCGTGAGGGCAAAATAAGGGAAACTATTCACCCCATAACAGCCCTCAATGGCTTCTTCCCCTTTTCTTTTGACAGACATGGTTGCTAAATGGTGAGCAATTCCCCAGCCATTAGCTTATCACTGTTCACCAGGGAGGAAGGCTCCTATTAAACAGTAATCTGGGAAGGCAGAATAAGGTCGTGGACACTGAGATAAAGCATGGGACAGACTGACAGTCAGCGGCTTTTAGAGATGGTGGGAAACACACAGAGAGGAGAGGGCAACAGGAAATTAAGAATGACTCAAAGCCAAAGTGGCTCCGTCATTCGTCTGGGAGTCTGTGAACAAAACAGGAGAAGGCAAAAAAATGCTGGCCTTGTTCGGTTATGTGATGTCACCATCACTGTGTCACTATTTAGTGTAGGTTTGTTTCTTTCTGCTCCACAGGTACTAAAAGAGATAATAAAAAATAAACACCGGCGTCTCACAGCATAATGCACAGCCATTGTAGCAGTTTATTTCGTCCTTTCAGACAATTTCACGCCTGTGGCCAAGTTTTTTATGCTACATTAGTTCCATCAATGCAGAATATGTTAACCTGTGCAGGTGTTGCGCTGATTGAGATATGCAATTTTGAGCTGGGCTATTCAGACTTTGACTATTCAGTGTGTTCATGGAGGATATTGAGCATGCCCCAGTTGTGCACAGTTTATTCAAAACCTCGGTGTCTTTGTCCTTCACGTTGGTAAGGTGGAAAATTGGAATATAGATTTTTTGTTTATTTATTTATTGTTGTCTGCTGAGGCTTTTTTTGCCTTTAAGCACATTGTATATTCATTTTTATTACTACAACTACAGCATAGCAGTTAACAATACTGAATCTGTCCATTTTTGTGTAAGTTTGCATGTTTTCCCTGCTTTAATCACATTGTGCATACAGCTCAGGTCGACAGAATAGACAGGACACTCAGAAAATGCCCACTGCCCATAGGTGTAACAGTCTAGACATGAACACTATCTCTAGACTGTTAGACCTATGGGCATCTATGACTTTTGTTTTTCATCTTCTCTTGTGCATTCTACACCCTGACCATCATGTGCGATCTGTTAGACATTGGGGGACAGACTGCTGGGATAAAAGAGAGTAGCATGCTACCTGGATTTAATATTGGATTCTGCTTGATTTTGTTCTGCAAATACATAAAAGAGCTCAATAATCAAGCCCCTAATGAGCCTGAGCGCAGTGGGCATCTGTTTAGCTGAAAATTCAAATCATTTCTTGACCCTAATAGCACCTTCTCATTTCATGTTTTTTTTTTTGATCAAGCACATAAATTGCACAACATCAAGTCATCAAGTTGCTTCAAAACCCATTTTAGTTAAGGTAATCTTCACATTTTTGCAATCTACATTCTATTTGTTATTGGAATCTATTAATACTGTTATTTTTTGTTTGTACTGGATCAGTATGATATATCATAATGGGCATGCCCAGGTTTACCTATTTATCTATTTCTATCGACTGTACATCATTGTTTGAGCCAGATTAGGGAGTATATAGAAACTAAAGAATGTAGTTTTAAATCAAGGTCTGAATAAAGACCTTTACACACGACGAATAAAAGACACAAAAATGCGAAATGAGTAATAAAGTTTGCTGTCATGGTTCGTGTTGTTTCATAAATATAGGCGCAACTAAACTGGTTCCACACAACCTGATTGGTTGATGCCTTTATTCATGGTGCGAAAACTCAGAAAATTGACCTTGTTCTGAAAAAAAAGTACGTCGCTTTTTCGCTGTGTAATATTTGTGTTCTGTGTGAAAGTATTCATGACAAAAATAAATAAATAAAAAAATAAATAAAAAAAGATATTTTCACAAATTTGTATTAATAAAGAAGATGGTAATTAATGCTACACTTCACAGTGAACCCAGCTACACTAGAGTTCTGGTTTTATTCTTTTACACTGCTGGCACTAAAGCTTTGTAGAAGTATGCATAAAGGAATTTAGGACGCATTACATGTGAACAGTTGGTGAATCTCCATACTGTTCTTCTGAAGCACATTTGACAAAATGGCATGACTGCGACCACGCTGATATGCTGACACACATAACTGATGGCTCCTGGTAATGATTGCTATTGCATAACTGACACTGTTTCAAACCACAATATACAGTATGTGTGTGTGTGTGTGTGTGTGTGTGTGTGCGTGTGTGTGTGTGTGTGCGTGTGTGTGTGTGTTTGCACGTTGGCTGTGGCATCTGAGAGATTAGCAGCCTAATCCAGTCTATGGTGAGAGTGTGTGCGTGTGTGTCAACAGCTAGGTGGATTATTGCCAGTGCCAAGGAAAACACCCATGGACACCAGGAATCACACACATGCTCACACACCCACACTTGAGCACTGGATTAGAGTTAAACAGATGAAAAATAACTGGGCTATTTGGCATCAGAGCCTCCACCAACTGTACACACCGAAATTTCACATACCGAACTAACAAATGCTTAACACAGGCCACACTATGGTCTCTGTCTAACAGCTACCAGCCTGCATTCCTGTTTGCTGCTACTCCGTCTTTCTTTGTGCTCCTAACTTTCACACACACAGAGAACGACCTACGGGCGACCCAGGCTTTAACCTAGACCCTCGATGCTCACCAGTCTGGTAATGTGAGCCAAGCAGAGAGTCACATAAATAGCTTCCTCGAGCCAGACGAGGTGGCGGCCACACAACACATTAATAACACAGAACTACTGAGGCCAGCTGATCCCCATGCTGCTTTCTTCATGCCAGCACTTACTACCTGCACTGCCGGCTGACCTATTCATTTATATATGTGCTACTGTAGCATCAGACTCATGAAAGGCCTGTGAATACTGCTCTCAACTGTCACTCTCAGTGCTCAAAGTGAGCCGGTACCACGCACCGTGACTTTTTCTTACTACCACTTTTTATTTTACTACTACTACTCTTCTACTACTACTACTACTCTTATATGCCCTATTGGGTTCTCTGGGCGATGCTCGCAGCGCCAGCGTTTTTGTACCGCTGCTTATAAGCCGTATGAACATAAAAACAATGTGGAGAGCATCTGGACGAGATGACACCCAACACGGGTTGGTGAGGACAAGTAAAATTGTTCCTTGTAAAATAATTAAAATATCTGTTCGTCATAACTTTTTAAAATTGTGAATAAATGTAATCAACTCCGGAAACGAAATCGAAGTCGAAAAAATCACAGTTTTTGGCCAAAATCTAAAAAATGTTGGGCACCCTGGACTTCTAACCCCCCAAAAAGGCACAACTACACCACACTGTCAACAATCATACCAAATTTGAAGTTCCTAAGTTAAATAGTTTCCAAGTTCCGCTCCGGAAACAAAAGTGTGACACGGAAACGGACAAATGGTGGAAGGAAGGACACGCGGAGCGCTATATATCCACAACTACATTGTCGCGGGGGTAT
Organism: Adelosebastes latens; assembly: GCA_916700685.1. Lineage (NCBI taxonomy): Eukaryota > Metazoa > Chordata > Actinopteri > Perciformes > Sebastidae > Adelosebastes > Adelosebastes latens. The sequence goes on from CAKAKR010066707.1 coordinate 423,901, forward strand.
AATTAATAAAACATTATTTAAACGTCTTCTGAATTTTCTCTTTTGATTTACAGAATATGGTTTTACAGGGCAAACATTTCCAGAAGAATTAAATGTTCACTCGAAGGCTGTGACATGTGTAAATAATAAAATAATTATTTAACTACAGCAGGTTATTTTGGCTTTATGTTTTTGGGCGTTATCTACAGAAATGGTCCAAAATTATGTGAAATTGCATAGTTTTAAGTCAAAAACCTTCAAATGTTTTTGGGGGAAGACCCAAAAAAACCCAACATCTCCTATCATTTATTCACTGTAGAAATTCAGATTGTAAATAGTGATTGCCAACATGTGAATAAGGGGAGTACTGGCTTTTATTTTTTTCCAATTCAAGCACTGGTCACACTAAACAGTCACTCACTTGACTTGAATCAGACTCATTTTAATGGGCTGGGAAAAGTTTGACCAGCTACTCAGTGGAGAGAGGAATGGCTAAAGGAATAATGTGATAATGTGATGATGCAGGCCGTGGGGAGCAGATTACTTGGTTAGAGTTAAATAGCTCTGGCTGTGATTAACTCTGTGGTCAGTCTATGTTAACAAATGGGCCGGAGAGAAGTGGAGTAAAGTAGCGAAGCAGAGTACAGCAAAGGACAGGACGGGATGAGACAGGATGAGATTGGACAAGATAAGACAGGATACTGTATCTTGCCCCTTTAACCATAACTTGCCCTATCCCACAAGAAAAGTACAACACACATATTACTATATTAAAAAAAAAAGCTAATACATTTACTCAGCTTTTTAATAAGTCTTGTTTAGAAGATGTGACCTTTCAAAGTAAAACAAATAGCTTCAGTATGAGGCAGGCGTGCCTAAAAGTGAACAAAATTCTTATGAACTGTGTCTCTGTTTATATCATCTCCCATAGAAACAGATGTGAACCAGATGCTGCAACATCAGACTGGAGAACAACAGTGATACTGTCATTGTTTACATATCAAAATGGATTAGTGATGGCGATTTCTAACATTACAAGAGAGAAAGAGAATGTAAGTGGTTGAGACAAGCTAAACTTTAACATTATTTTGCACCTTGTTTGGAGGCCCACATGCAGTTAAGTGGAAGACAATGCATGACATTACACGATTGTTAAGCTGCAACACTGGCACTGGGTCAGACAGAACCTGCGGGATCCCAATTCTGTTGCAGCGCTCTAATGGGAGTTGTGATTTATAAGGAGCATGATGGATTACAACAGGTTTTGTAATTAAGTTGCTGTAGCCCTGAGAAACATGCTTGACTGCCCACTCTGATAAGACGGGCACAGAGTGAAACACAAATACGCACAACTGCATTCGCTCCTTGTCTCCTTCTGTCTCCTTTCCACACACACAGTATATATTTTAGGGCTGGGACAATACACCTATCTCCCGATTCGATACTTGGGCGCCGATTCGATATGTATTGCGGTTTGACATTACGATTTATTGCGATTTTTGTTAACTTTTTTAACTGTAGACCATGGGGAAAAGTTGAATCATACACTTCTAGGGACTTTTACTTTGGAAAATATCTAAATTGATACAGTAAAAATGTTTGATTTTCAGCGTGCATGTAGTCAAAGATGTCCCGAAGTCTAATATATGAGTCATTGTCAGGCATTATATATTAAGTTTTTTCCAGCAACCCAAAAATCAAAGAATAAAGACATTTCCCTCACAAATTAGTGGTATTTTCTTTTTAACTTATAAGGGACATGTAATGTTTTATACTTCTGGTGAATATAATCCTATCAATCTTATTTCCATATATGTATTTTGTATATACAGTTCCTTTTGTTAACACCTTATTTTGAAAATCAGATGTTGTCACACATGTATACTTCCGCTAATTTCGCCAAGTCCGTCGCTAGCTCTCCCGTCAGCTCCGTTCTCTTTATACATTCATGGTCAGCTCCATCAGGGCCGTTTGAATGCATTTAATATAAATGTCAGTATACAGTATTTGTGCTCTTATAGTTATTAGTTATAGTGTCGGCTGATTTGACCACGGAGATGAGAGGGACAGCTGGCTTGACCGCACGTTACCGTAATACGATAAAGTTTCCTGTCCATGACAGAGTTGGAATGCAGCTTTAGCCATCATGTCTAGCTCTGCTTTTCCTGGCAATGTGTGAAACCCAAAGTGTTTCCATATATTGCTGTATGTGTAGTGTTTACCACGTTGAATTTAAAATGTGAGGGTGCAGGTCGTATCCAAACAGACCCTCCGCCATTTTCTACTCTGTCGTATCTGCCGGTTTCTGTTTGTTTTGAGTGACAGATACAGGATGGATATGACTTCACATTACTCGGACTACAACAATAAAAGCGGTAACTTCCTTCTACCTCTGCATAGACTCAAATGAAGCAAATATATCAATTCTGGCATTAAAAAATCGATTTCAAAATCGTCAAAAAATAAAATAAATCACGATACATAGTGAATCGATTTTTTTCCCACCCCTAATATATATATATATATATATATATATACAGCCCCACACAGGCAAACACTCAAATACCAGTGGCCTTTGAATAACCAAAGAGTGTGAGCTCCAGCTGCTTTAAATGGTGGCAGTGGCCTGTCCCATTCACTTAGCCGGTACAGTCACAGTGCTGTCAAAGAGGCTGATGTGGTGTTGTAGCTTTCCAACAAGCCTGCCAACTTGCCCATTCATGTCCTGCCTTCTTCAGTGTCATCTCCACTCTTTATCCATTCCCACCATTTTTTTCACTTGTGTGTTGACTGAGATTAAATCAGACTGACCTGGAATGCAGGAGAATGTCATTTACTCAGACTTTAACAAGAATAACACATCCAACAATATGCTGTACAGACAGTACAGACACACACTGTCCTAGTTACACCCAGTTACAGACATGCCTAAACTTGAGCTCGTCTGTGTGTTGACTTACTTGCCGAATGTCAACGTGTGTGTGAGCAAAAAGTAAAGGAGACAGGGAGTGGAAAAAGCTACTCTGAAGAAAGTTGATGCATATCTGAACCATATCTTAGACATACTCTATCGTAGGCCTTCCCAAAATAAAAGGAGTAACTACAGGCTGCAGAGAGCTGACCTCATTTCTGTGTCTGGAGGAATCCGGTGGTGTGTTGTTTTGGAGTACGTGTGTGTGGGTGAGTTTTCCACAGATGATCCAGCGAAGGACTTTGACAGGAAGTGTCAACAGTTGACACACATCAGGCAGAACATCCTGTCACATGATGCAGACTGACGCTCCTGCCTTCTGTGTAACTGCACGCAATGAGGTCTAGGAGCTTGACAAAAAGTCTTTGAGATGGAAGGAATAACAGAAACCCTTTTCACACAATAAACCTGTAGTGTTGCTGACTTCAAACATCCGTGAGACAGTGTCAGACTTTTTGGCATTCACAGTTTCCCAGAAAGGAACAGTTCCGTCTTTTCACAGAGGACAAGACTGTTCCGGATAGATTCGGTTGTAACACCGTAGCATGGAGAATTTTGAAAATAATAACAGCAAAGAAGAAGAGCATTGTCAGTTCTCACAGCCTAATTTATTTATTTATTTTGCTGTTGAATGTTTATCTCTCCAGCTTGATTGCATGCATTTTATCATTATAGACTATATAAGACATAGAATTCTGTTGCCTATTTTACATAATCGGATAAAACCCAAACCACTAATTGAGAATTTTATCTATATGATGAACATAGTGCAGCATTTAGCAGCTAAAGAGTCAGATAGTCAAGAATTCAGACATTTTACTAGGCATACCTCTTCAAGAATGACATTGACATGTAAAATTGCCACAATTGCGTGTGTGAAAGGGGCTAGACGGACAAAGAAAGGGAGAGCTGGTACAGTATAGTACATCTGTGTCTGCGTGCAGGTATTTGTGTGTGGAGAGAGAGATCTCGTGGCCTGACTCCTATAAATGTGGAAGCTTCCCTTTGTGGCAAGGCTGTCTCCTGATGGTGAAAGAACAAACAAAGGAGCCAGTTCCCCTCTGCTCTGTGCTGCTAAGAGGTGGAGAGGCTGTCAGATAGAAGCTGACCTGCTGTTGTCAGGGCCTGTCAAAGCAACAAGAGCTAGAAACACATTCAGCCAGGACTGAGTCAGAGACACAGACACAGAAGGTGGTGGGTGATGCAGCTGAGAGACATGTATGTGGGAGAAAAAATGGGAAGGTGAGCACATAAAATAGCTGGGGCGATGTGAGAGAAAAAGCAGAGAGGATGAGGAAGATTTCACAAAGGAACCAAGGAACTAAGACAGAGAAAGAGCAAACAAACCCTGGGAAAAGTAAGGAAGGGAAAAGGGTGTGGAATCGAATGATTTAGTGACCTACAACTAAAAATTGTCTGCATTATAAATTAAAGTGGCTATAATCCATTATTATCTACATAGCATTATTTCAAATCATTATTTCGGTTTTACGGCCTGTTAGCAGTTTAAACAGTGGGCAACCTCCGGGTCTGAAAAGTGAAGCCAATGCTGAAGTGTCTTAAACTTGCATGCTATCTAATAGCCAGCAGGGGGCGACTCCTCTGGTTGCAAAAAGAAGTCTGATTGTATAGAAGTCTATGAGAAAATGAGCCTACTTCTCACTTGATTTACTACCTCAGTAAACATTGTTCACATGAGTTTATGGTCTCAATCGCTAGTTTCAAGTCTTCTTCAATACAGCATGATGTTCATTTAGTAAATTATGGTCCCATTTAGAGTCAAATAGACCTTAAAGCAGGGTATGCTTTAGGGCGTGGCTACCTTGTGATACCTTGTGACAGGTCGCTACCACGGCGTTGTCAGGTCTGGGTGTTGTCCACGTTTTTGTCTTAGAACTTTAACCCTTTCATAGTGTCTTTTCAGTTCATAAAAGCTAAACGTAACATTTTAGTCACCTAAAAATGTCTTATTCAGCGTTCGGTTGTGGTTAGCTCCACCCTCTCGTGCCCCTTCTGGTTGCGAAAAAAACAAGATGGCAATGGACAAAATGCCAAACTCGAGGGTTCAAAACCATAGTCCACAAACCAATGGGTGACAATGGCACGGGTCACGGTGACAACGCCCACTTCTTATATACAGTCTATGAGTTTACTACTACTTTAGTTTATTTTGGTTCAGTCTAATTGCTCTCATCATTGTCGGCAGCCATCTGTTTTTAGTGAAAAAGATTTAAACCTGCTGTACTCTACCTGCCCAGCACCAAAAGACAGACGGACAAAGTTAGTTACTAGAGCCAATGAACCCCCTTGGGACTTGGAGAGTGAATATTGGACTTACATTTTTTCAGGTGGACACCAAATAAATGTTGGTGTCACTCCGTGTATACTGGATGTGTAAATAGGCAACATGTTTGCCAACAAATTTGTATGATCAACACCATTTAATTATGACAAATCCCAATTATTACCCACCAAGCCCTAATGTTAATATCTTAAGATTGCTAACTTTGCCTGACAAGCAGCCAAAAACAGCCACAAAAGAGTTCAATATCATACTGAAACAGAAGCCTGCAGGTCTCTTTGAAGCCTTAAACATGAAATATACAACGTTCTGTCAGATGATTTTAACAACTGGTTATAAAATTTCAATCTAATAATTTTCTGCCAGTTGATAAATGATTTATGATCTTCTCAGCAGTATTGCAAGGGAGTTGCAGGCACAGCTGTTACCTGCCAAGACCTTTGACTCGCTCAAACTCACCTCCTTGTTCTCACACTTTTGTTCTTGAAATTGCACAATGCACAATAACACAGAAGAGTGCATTTTGTGCATCCAACGAAATACAGAGTGAAAGATTTACTGTTTATTGGACGATTACTTCTTTATAGTGAGGTATTACTGATTGCTAAATAATAATAATAATAATAATTAAGCCACTTAGACCTCCTGCATTTACATGCCGTCAGCTAAGATTGATGCTTCCACAGCTTCCACTCCACAGAAAGAATGAACAGTCTGTTCTCTCGCTCTCATTCTTTGGATGGAAATGAACAGAAATCCATTTTTAATAGAACACAAATGGCACGTACTGTATGATGGAGGACTTGAATTTAATTCTGCTATTTAATCTGGCTCTTTTCTCTCTGCTGTCACAGTACAAAGGACCTCACAAAAAGCCATCAATCACCAGCTCTTAACCCACAAGCACACACCCCTGTCCCTCCCATCGAACCGCTTTCAAAGCCAGATAGAGAGGTCGTCGAATCCTCAATCGGATCCTCTCTAATCCTCGATAATGAGTCGGTTAGGTATTGAATGTTGGGTGATCTGATTATGAATCAGTGCTTGGAGAAAATATGACAGACGCTCATCAGATCAAAGCACAGACAAGCCTCTTAGTCCATCCCTTAGTTCACTCATCTCTCCCCCCTCTCACTCTCCCTCCCTTTTCCTTCCTTCGCCTCTGGCTGGGAATCTGGCCAGAGAATCTGGGCTTCCAAAGAGCAGATCCACACTTGCCCAGATCCTCAAACACTGGCATGTTTTATTTATGGCTGGGGCTAGACATCACTCTTTACCTTGGGGGTATTCTCTTATCTGTATTATTTTGTCATTTGTCTACATTTAAAATCAAGATAAATAGTATCATCATCTGTCATTTGATGGCATTATTGGTTTAATGGAAATTAAGTTGCACAGCGTACTGGTTATGTAGTGAGTTTGCTTCTACTGCATGTACACTCGCTGTGTTTGAGCATTAGAATAAACTAATCTAGCTGAGCTCTGATCCATCAACAAAGCACCAACAGCAGCACTTTAATCAGCGAACCAAAAGACAGAGCTGTGTACTCCAGTGTGTGTGTTCCTGTTAACTGACAATCAGACGCATTATGGCTGTGTGTGTGGCTTCGATGATTGTTCTCAAACGACCGCTCATAAGTCTCGTAACCAGTGAGTCATATCAAAAGCCAGATCTGAAACCGGGGCTGACATGGGAACTAACGCAGTACAAGGAAAGCCCTGTTTTGGCGATGTTGTGTGTGCTGTGCATGGTGTGCGTGCCAAGCTGTCTATTTTGAAGTCAGGTCAGAACAGGCTAGCACTCAGGCCTCACTTAGTCACTGTGAGTCAGTGAAATGTCTTGACAACAGACAGATAGACACGGCTAACTGACAGCCGGGCCGTGAGACCGAGAGGCAAACAAACAGAAACATGAAAGTCACATGGCAAATGGGCAGCGAGACAGCAGAGTGGAAGGCATTTCCTAGATGGGCAGGCGGGCAGGTAGGCAGACAACAAACAAAAGACTGATGGAGATAGTCAATACGTACACAAACCACTGGAAAGCAACAGCGCTGTCAACACCAAGATAAAGATGCTTAGAGAATGTCAGAACTATTAAGCCTGTGGTCTCCGTTTTCCTCCTCCGCCTCCAGCCAGCAAGTTCTCTCAGCAAACCACAATGACACTCCATGAAACATCACAGAGCACCATTCGCTGCAGTAGCTCATTTCAGAAACCAGGCCACCAAATCATTGTTCTATGTAGGCCACCATCGCTGATGTCAAACACTCCTCCTGCCTGATGCAAAACAGCATGGGCCTTGACCATTTACAAATAATGACCGAAGAACCACAACCCCCAGCTGTGTCTGTGCTTGTTCGGGGAAAAAAGGTTCTTTTTGGGAAGCTGAGTCACCTACAGGATGTTAGTGGTGCACCAAAATGATGAAGTAAAGATTGGTATTTAGTTTGGTTCGGGCACAAAGCAAAGCATCATTTATTTGTTGGCATTTGATTGTGAAAAACGACTTGTTAACATGGAACACATATTGGAATCAAAGAACTATCTACAAATCCATTTGGCAACTTTTTGACTGAATGTTACCACACATTACATAGTTGCATTACATTACACAGTACATACGGACATACAGTGCATTATCATCACTCCAGAACCCTGTCTGATAACAAGGGCTGCCTCCTCTTAGTCGATTAGTCGACTAATCGGTCGTTTTGGTCTTAGTCGACTAAGATTTCTTCAGTCGATTAGTCGTTTTTTATGCTTTTTTCATGCTGAATGATGTATTTCCAAGAATCTTATGAGCACATCTCTGTTAAACACTAGATTTAAAGTGGTGCTTTGTGTGATTCTTTGTAGAGAAACTCAGTTTTACAAATCAACTAATCGATTTGTCGACAAACTCGTATGAGCATTAGTCGACAAAGAATTTCTTTGGTCAAAGACAGCCCTACTGATAACCACTCTTTGGGTTTTAGCTTGACTGTACATTGGCTGGATGCCTATATAACAAAGACATACTTGCAACCTAGATGGTGACCTTTGACCTTGATCAGCTTTACATCTAAACCTTGGCGTACAAAGATGGGCGTTGGTCCATCTAGTCCTACATCGGAGCGGTTATGTTGTGCGAGGCAAATAGCTTTTAAAAAACATGATATATAATTCATGCGTCAAATGTACAAGTGCAAAACATTTGACTGCCACTTGTTGCTTGCTGTATGACTGCAGGGTAGACTTAATTGCAGGTTGTTTTAATTTATGGGTTTGTGTTTTTCAGTGTGTGCATACAATAAGCTAAGCCTGCTGATAATACCACATAATAAAAGGTTAATCAGTGATGCATGCAAAGTGAACAACAATCAAGCCAAAAATGATTCAAATGATTTCATATAAAAGTTAAGTAGCACAAAGTTACATATAGGCCGAGTAGCAACAGAAGACTGTATCCTGTCCTGTGTTCTCAATGCACGAAGCTGTGCATAATTACTTGCAACTTTAAATGACCCACTGTGATCGCCATGGGAAAGAGCTAACACTGTAATGTGCCTTTTAGATAATTTACATGTTGAATTAAACATTATATTAAATACAAATGTTCCAACTGTACTGTATTTAACCACAATAGAATATACAAATTAAATATGAACGAAGTAAAGCAGATGTCCTACATCTTAAAATGAAGAAAACCCAGAAATATGTTAAATGTATACAAGCTGCAGTGCTTCCACAGAAGTATAGGTTTAACGGAGTGTCCAGTTGCTAACCTAGCTGGCCTTGATGACCTTACAAATGCTCTCACGGTGGTGTAATAATCTTTGACTGGAACCAACAGTCTTCCTTTCCTGGAAGAAGGTTCATTTGGTCACACTGGACCACTTGATCTCTATCAAACTAGGAGGTAAAAAAACAACATAAAAAAAAGACACATGTCACTGTTGATAGCCAAAATTCCAAATTGTACTGAATTTGCCATGGGTTAGCACTTGTTAGCGTGACAGTGCGAGGCTGACTTGTCACACAATGACCCCTCAAGCACTGGAACAAGCTTAATGATGTAAAAAAATCATTAGTTCTCTCTCCGCTGACAGGGACAGTGGACAGATTATGTGGCAGTTTGAGAATTTATGTTTCGCGCAGCACAGTCCGAGCATTCTTCACAGATAGATCAGCGAGAACCACAGCAAATTACTCTTCACCATAGCTGCAAGGGAAATTACATCCAGAGGGGCTTGGAACTGATGTACAACTCTGACGCTGAAAGGTCAGACTTGAATGTAACAGTCAAAGGAAGAGGAGAAGATATGCATTACACTTCAAAGACTGTATGATTTACATTTAAAGGCCATTATTATTTGATTTGTTTTAGGTTTATATCATTCTGTAGCTTCCCAGTGGTGTTCCTTATGTATTCAAATCCAAACATTAAAATTTTGGTCGAAGTATGTATGTTTTAGCGTCACAATGCTATTTTCCCAAGCCCTTCTAAAAACTTTTTTACCAAAATAACACAAACTAACTAACCTATCGATGTAACGGCAGACCAGCAACTCCTGTGTTCTGTGAGGTAAAATGTTTTTGTGAATGGAGTCTGGTTTGGTTGTTTTGAAGACAGCGATATATCAGCTTCAGTTCCTCATCAGAAAGGGCTGTTTGACGGCGGGGTAAAGCTGGGAAAATATTCTAAATATAGATTAAACTCATGTTTTTTGAGGTGGCTAAAATACATTTTTCTGCTGCTCCCATCCGCAGCCGCTTTACCTTGCACGATGGGAACTTGTAGCCGTTATATCGCTCTGTTCAAAGCCACCAGTCTACATTCACAAAAGCAGTCATTTTACCTTGAAGAACGCAGGAGTATACATACATCCCCACTTTAAAAAATCCAAACTAACCTTTTCAGTTATTTCCAAACTTAGCACAGCTGACTTTGACTCAGCTAGTACTAGCGTTCACATTATTCATAACCTTATTTATTAGCTACAATTAGCTTACTTTGGTCACCTACGTCACTGCTTTTTGCAATGGCTGAGTGGGCATTTCCATTTGAAAAAAACACAACAGAACGCAGATGGAACCGTTCTTTAAATAGTGTGGGGAATATTGCTGGAAACTGAAGATCAGAGTACACATTATAGAAATATTAGTGTTATTTGGCTATAATCTGAAATAATTTCCCTTAACAAAGACACACAGCCACTGTGGTGTTAAGATTTTCAAAGACAGCTCCATAAGCCTTTAGAATTCAAAATCTTGGCATATTGCCCATGTGGGAGCCGCTTTATTGCAGCGCTCTGACAGGTAAATGCACAAGATGTGTAAAGGAATGTTTCTGTCTTTCACTCACTATGCCTCCGTCTAATCCCCCTTTCAGTCCAGGCCTGAAAGAGGGCTTTTCATAGGTTCTTCTTTGAAAAAAAGAAAACCTAAATGCTTGTCAAATCTGCACTCCTGAACTTGGAAGTGCAGCAGCTCTTTGCTCCCTTGCCTTCCTCTTGTCCTCCTTTCCGTCTGCCTCTGACGTGCTCTCATTCCTTCACTCACTCGCTCTGTCATACACATCTATTAATGTCTTTCCTTCTCAGAGCTCATGTGCCTGTTGACTTCAAAAGTTTCAGATGTTTTCCCGTCGCTTGTCACCACTTCTTGGTTTTCTGCCTAGCAATGCTTTAAATACGGAGCTTGAAACTCTGTCTTGCTCCACTCAGTTTTCCTTCATCCCCGCAATTTGTTAGTCTTTTATCAGTTTTACAAAACATCAGATTTTCTCAAACATGCCTTTTTTGGAGTTTCTTCTTTTGTCAAGACCTCCAACTTTCTCTTCTTTTCGAATTTGACTCCTCATTCTTGTTATCAGCCATCAAAACTTCCCCACCTGCAGTGTTACATCTGAGGACCTGTGCTCAGTCTACAATTTGGTCTGATGAGAAACACGGTGGTGCAAAATACGGATACGATGCTGTGCTGATGGCTCCAATGCACTGACAGATGCGTTGCTTATTTTCTATTTTGATAGGACCCTTGACATTTGATTTTAATCTTGAAGTTTCAATTCTGTTTAATTGTAGTGGATTACGATTGTTGAACTCAACCTGCTGCCCTTTTAAAACGCTCCACATAACTATCAAATTAGCAAACATAGTCAGCCATGTAAAGCACTGGTGTCAGATTAACTGTCATAAAATTTCAACAAGCAAGGGTCAAACTTAAAGAGGCAGGAATCTTATCGCATCTCATCTTGCCAACACATTAAATCAAATGTCCTTCTCTAAGGTGCTGTCCAAATATTAAAAAAATGGTATAGACTTCCCCTTTCCCCCCACCCCTCCAGGGGCTGAAATGCACCAGAGTGAGTGGGACAAAGATCCTCTACTGTCCTCCCCTCACTGGAAACAGTCATTAGAAAGAGCTGGCCTGTGCTGAAAGGCTAGATGGTTATCCTCCCAGAGCGAGATGAAGGCAGAGGAGAAGGAGGGAGAAGGAGAGCTGAGAAGGAGGCCGCAGGGAGACCGATAGGGCACTGGCTTTTGCTGAAAGGGTAGATGGTTATCCCTCCAACCTCCGAGGGAAGGAGGAGAAGTTGAGAGTAGTAAAGAAATTGAGAATTTACAGACAGAGAGAGAGAGAGAGAGAGAGAGAGAGAGAGAGAGAGAGAGAGAGAGAGAGAGAGAGAGAGAGAGAGTGACAGGCCCAAAGGAGGCAGAAGGCCCAGAGTGTAACAGTAAAAGTAGAAGGAGGACTGGCTGGCTGTAACTAGTTCTTTGTTTTGTTGTGAGTCCAAGCTAGGGTTGGGGGTTGGGTTCGGATAGCTGGTGACATTTTGGATCCAGGTCCGTAAAAAAAAATCAGAATTTAATAATGATGAATCTTTTGCCTCTTCTCGTTCTTATTTGATTAGCTGGCGACAAATTTGTGTTGTTTCTGCCTTTTCAGTAGGGGTGGGGGGAAAAAAAATGTATACAGCATAGTATCGCGATATTTTGCGTGGCAATATATCGTGAAGGATACACGGACTTCAAGTATCAATCTTTTATTAAATAAACTATGAACCTCTTAACAATCCGCCTGCTATTCTGTCTTTCAGACGTTGTAGTTGGCTCAGTCTTAAAACTAGAGTGAAGATACTGGTATCACTTGAAACTAGAAAAACCTAGAAATCCATTTGTAGGAACCATGCCATGTTAGCTTGTGAGGAAGAACTCAAAATAACGCTCCAAATTACACTAAATTTTGGGGAGGAAAAACTGCCATGGCCATTTTTTAAAGGGGTCCCCCTGACCTCTGACCTCAAGATATGGGAATGAAAACTGTATCTTATTAGATAAAACAGATGTTGACAAAGTGCAAAATTTGCAGCTGAAAAAAGTTAATGTATCGCAATATATTTTATTGCAATACTCAGCGTATCGCAAAATATTTACAACCACAATAAGATCGTATCGTGACCTAAGTATCGTGATAATATACTATTGTGGGGGCTCTGGTGACTCCCAGCCCTAGTATTCAGCAACAAGTCTGATATATATGTATATTCTTTTTAATTTTAGTTATTTTTAACTTCAGTCGCTTCGAAACGACTCACGATTCCATACTGGACCCAGATTCGATTAAATGCCACTGAAACCAGACCGTGGTCCGAGCAACATGTCTGCAGAGAGATAAATACAGTCTGTCTGCATCCATGCTTGTGTGATTGAGTAAGAGACACAGACAGAGAGCATGTGCGTGCATGTGTCCTGTCTGGCAGAGGCGAAGAGTTGGACAAGGTGTCTCAACCCGTGGCTCTTCATTATCTGCAGCTACAAAAAAGCTAATAAGGTCTGAAGCGCTTCCTCCCTCTTCTCCGGCCTTTTTTCGCTATGGAAACGACTTCAGGGGGTTTTCTGTCCCTGCGGGAGTGCACTGATGACTCCCGTGCTTCTCTTCTCTTCTAGCAAAGGAAACAGAGGTAGTCCCCTCACTTGATATTACAAGCTCCCACGTATTTAATGAGGCGATGTTTTGACCATCAAGGGCTTCGTGTGGATTTTGTCCTGCATTTGTGCCCAGCTGGAGTTGGAGATGAACACTACCCACTTCCCTTTGTTTCTCCTCTAGAGGCCAAGGATACATTCAGAACAAAAATAATAATCAGATTCTCAATTTGACATTTCTCTACACTAATAACCATTTCTTATTGTTTGCATCCACGATGCTCTCGATATGGAGGATTTCAAGGACGTTCAAGAAGCCAAGGATGGAGAACGCTACATCCTACATATAGCTTAACCCTCAGTGATCCACAATCCTTACTGCTGACAGTAAACCGAGGGTTAACTCCATTAAAGTCAACTAAACCCATTTTCCAAAGAATCTGAGTCTGTCCACACACACTTAAGCTACACAGATTTAACATACGAGTGCACGGAGCGCATCCTGGACAGACAGACAGACAGAAGAAAGACATGTAGACATAAAGCAATAGCTGGAGGAAAAGAGGAAAAAACAAAAAGGCTCTAAGAGGCGCAGGGG
>CAKAKR010066708.1:0-18285 GCA_916700685.1 Adelosebastes latens
ATAGCGTGACCGACAGTAACTTTTTTTTTTTTTTTTTTTTTGGGGGAAAGTGATCCGGGGTGGGGGGTATTTACGGGTCGCCTTGGGAAGGGAGGGGGGACATAGGGTTGTGCATTAGACCTGGAATGATGGTTTTGTATATGTACCTGTGTATGGGGGGAGGGGGATGTATAAAAGGGATAAAATGAATGATTTGTAACATCTTTCTCTCTACCTTTTCAATAAAAAAGAATTGATCACAAAAAAAAAAAGCAAGTGGAAAAGTTTAAAATATTCAAACATAGATTGATCAGACAGCCTGAGCTGCTTGAAAATTCTAAAAGGTCTGGCATATATTACACCAGTATAAGATTTAATCATTAAAGTAATCACGGAGTTCAAATATGTGGGCAGCGGCTCTGATTGCGGCGGTATGCGTTAGATAAACACAGAGATAGAAATTGGATTAGGGAAGAGGAGAAAAAAGAGAGACGTGTGTAGATTCTTTCAGCATTTTTCTTGCCAACTGCAATGACAGACCACAGGTGGTGAGGATGGGAGATACAATCTCTGCTGAGCTCCCAGTCAGCACAGGAATCCTTCAGGGCTGCTCCCTCAGCCCAAGACTTTTTGCACTATACACCCGCAACAATGTTTCCACAGAGAAGAACAACATCATTATTATGTACGCAGACGACACAACCATCCTCATCCAAGGTGGGGACGAGTCCGCATACAGGGAACAGGTCCAAAAAAATCATCAGCTATGGAGAGGACAATAACCTTGTTCTCAACATAGAAAAAATAAAAGAACTCATCATGGACTTCAGGAGGAGAGCCTCTCATCATCCAGGACACAGAGGTGGAGCGGGCTGACAGTTTGAAGTTCCTCGGCCTTCACTTGACTGACAAACCTGAGCTCCATGGGCCAAAAAACACTGCTGAAACAGTGAAGAAAGCTCAGCGGCGGCTACACTTCATCAGGCTGCTGAAGAAGGCCAGACGTCAGCCCCTCACCCTGGCCGACCGAGGACTTGTGGAAAGCATCCTCACCAGCGGCATCACGGTGTGGTTTGGGAACGCTACCCAGGCTGAGAGGAAACCGCTGCAGTGAGTCATAAAAACTGCAGAGAAAATCATTGGCTCTAAGTAGGGATGCACCAATACCGATACCAATATCGGGTCCGATACTGTGCTCATGTACTCGTACTCACAAAACGGCTCCGATACATCGGCACCGGTACCACTTTACGGCAGCGTGACGTCAACGTCTCGTCACCATCTTTCGGGTCCTCACGCTCCACCTCCCAGACGGTGCGGGTGAAACCACCGACCCGACCCCGCTGGGCCGGGATCCCACCTCAGCTAGCGCGCGCCGGCCCTCACTTTCATTGCGCCACGGGGTTTTGCTTGCACCCTCTGACTCGCGTGTGCGTTAGACCGATATCGCCGCAGACCCCTGGTGCCTTTTACGTGGGCCGCGGCACGACGCAGTTGGGGCGCACCGAGGACAGTCCGCCCCGGTCGACAGTCGCACCGGGAGCAGGGGCCCCGTTCCTACCCGGCGGGGAGAGAGGGCGCAGCGAGCCCTTTGTCCACGGTGCGGCGAGGTCCGGGCGGGGAACGCTGTAAAGCTTCGCCCTGAGCCTTTCCAAGCCGACCTAGAGCCGGTCGCGGCGCACCGCCTCGTATGCGGGACTCCCCAGCCTGCCGTGTGTCGCTCACACCCTCCAGCTGGCTGTTAACAAGGGTCTTTTGGCACAGAGAAGTACTCGTATCGGTACTCGGTATTGCGAGTACCCAAATGTAAGTACTTGTACTTGGTCTGAAAAAAAGTGGTATCGGTGCATTCCTAGCTCTAACCTCCCCCTCCATGGACACGATATACACCCAGCGCTGCAGGAGGAGGGCACAGAGCATCCTGAGGGACAGACACCACCCAGCTCACTCTCTGTTCAGGTGGAGGGAATCAGGATACAACCTGAGGCACCACAGGCCAGAGAGCATCTCCACCCACAGAGCACACTTTCACAACAGCTTCTTCCCAGCTACAATAAGACTGGTAGCAAAGGACATTAAAGAGGGACATAAACACCCCACACCTCACCTCGGTACCGTTATTGACACGCAGTACACCAGAACCAAATGGACTGAAATGCTGTGCAATATGCTGCCTTCCACTGTGCAATCCTCTGATATACTGTATATTAATTATTTTTTTTTAATATTTTTATCAGAGCTACAAGTTCTTTTAATAGGGTCGTGGAGCATATATATTTGTATTCTGGGAGTATCGTGCCTATGCAGAGGGTAGTTTAATTTATTTATTGACTACACTGAGGGTGTTTTATGTTTTAATCATTTATTTATTTTTTAATTATTTATTTATTTATTGTGTTATTTTTTGTACTGTAATTACCTCGTGCCTTTTTCTACTTTTTCTTTGCTTCAAGCTGACTCGGTGTAAACTGCTCAGAGTTCCAATGTACCCAGGTGCAAATGGCAAATAGAACTCTTTGAATCTTGAATCTTGAACAGCATTATAGACTGGAGAAAAAAGACATTTGAGGGCCCCTGTTGGTTGCCAGGTTGTGTGTGTGTATGTGTGTGTGAGAGTGTGTTTTAATGACAGAGCGCTTACATTTACAGGGCAGGGGGATGCTGGTTGTTCCAGTGAAAGAGTCCTGTAAACTGGATGTGGAAAGACTGACGAGAGCTTCAGACTTCAAACAGCATCTGGTCATGCTAACACACACACACTTCATCATTACAAGCGTACGTTGATAGTATCAGTGTGGTCCAGTGCAATCGGTAAAACACAGTGGTGGAGGAAGTAGTCATAACTTTTTACTTAAGTAAAAGTAGCTAGAAATACTCTGTTATAAGTAAAAGTCATGCATTCAAAATTTTCACTTAAAGGGACTCTTTGTAAGAATCAGAAATTGCTTGTTAACGGCGACACCTGTGGGCATTAAGACAACGAAAGTCAGCGTCCTGTTGCGTTGCGCTCGCACTTGTGCTCGCTCTACATACACATGAACGAGCATCGGTCAAAACAGTGAGGCGACACACGTCAGCTAAAACCACAATATCACTCTATATTTCAGCTGCTTGGCAGTAATGTTAGCTGACCAGACGAACGTCTCTCCATGAATCAATGCTGATCCTAGTGTTGGCGGCCGGAGGGAACAGGGGAGACACCAGAGTTTTGGTCGGAGACGATAACGTTTCTCGCTGCGGAGCCCCGTCACGTCACAAGACACGGGAAACCTCTGTTGGTCTGGAGGAGCTGCAGCATTTATTTCTGCACAAACGTCCACTCTACATTCACTAGATATTTTCAGAGCTAAACTAACTCTTCTGCAGTGTGGAGTGTGCGCGCATGCACGTGAGAGTGGAGCGAGTGAGAACGAGCGCAGTGTGTGAGTGAAGGCAAGCAGGCAGAGGAGCAGAGACTCCGGCCCTGGAGACCAAAGCTACGGTCTCCCCTGTGTCTTCTGACCACGGCCGGGGGGCTGGAGCAGGAAGAGTTAACACTGTTTTTGCAAGACGGGCTTCACTAGATATAACTTTGCGGTTTTGGTGCTTCTGTGTAGTTTGTGTTGGAACAGCGTAGCCACACGTGAGCGCGCATTGGACACCGACCCGCAATGATTCATAAGAGTGTAAGTGTAAGAAGTTACAAACAGTACCTTTAAGTTAAAGTACAAAAGTATTAGCATCAAAATATAATTTAAGTACAAAAGTACTCACTTTGAAGAATTGCCCATTTCAAGTTACATTATTGAATTATAATTATTGATGCATTCATGGGTAGCTTAAATGACTTTACCCCAGGGATCAATGAGGTTTTATCTTTTGTAGGGTTTTCAAAGTTATTGCAATAATAACGCAAATTTCTGTGCTAAATTTTGGCGAGGAAAAACTGGCATGGCCATATATTTAAAAGGGGTCCCTTGACCTCTGATCTCCAGATATGTGAATGTAAATGGGTTCTATGGGTACCCACGAGTCTCCCCTTTAAACACATGCCCACTTTATGATAATCACATGCAGTTTGGGGCAAGTCATAGTTTGCCATGTTATGATTTGAGCATACTTTTTATGCTAAATGCAGTACCTGTATATATTTGTCATTTTTTTGTGTTCCAATAATAAATATATACATACATTTGCCTAAAGCAGCATATTTGCCCACCCCCATGTTGATAAGAGTATTAAATACTTGATAAATCTCATTTTAAGGTCCATTTTGAACAGATAAAAAAATGTGCAATATAATTTGAGAACTAATTTGCAAATTATAACTAGCTGTCTTACGTCCATGACTAGGATGCCAGACTATTCAGCTTTTAGCTTTTTGGAATCTCTGCTGGTTGCCGTACAACTCCCGGCCAAGAAATACTCTTGGAAGGAAAATGAATAAGCTTGTTTCCAAACATGCAGAATTATTCCTTTAAATTATTCAGTTTGGCTACAGTATGTAGGAGCGAGTGGGGTGATTTGAGCCTGTGGGGAAGTTGAGCCACCCCTTGTTTCTAGACCATTGACACACATTTTTGAAGAGTCATCCATTTTACTGACCCTGTGATGGAGAGAGGCCCATATGACCAGTGGTGAGCACATTTAGGTTAAAAAAAAACATCTTTTTGCAGTTAAAAGTTTTTTTATGTTCAAGGAGTCATGATTCTTGTGTCTGAACAATTACAGACAAGTTTGAAAAAAATGTGACACATACAGTATGTTAGTGCTTTAGGAAGTTACAATATGATGCTATACTGTTAGCATGACGTTAGCTCTAAACTGCTGCATGTTACAAGTTTGTTAAATTGGCCGCGGTGGGGTTATTTGAGGTAAAAGCCATTTATAATTATAAATAATTACCTCCGCCAAGGCCAAAGGCCTAGGAAGGAGATTATGTTTTCATTGGCGTTGGTTTGTCCGTTTGGAGGATTTTTGAGGGGTGGGGTGTGGCACAATGAACAATCCATTCGATTTTGGTGGTGATCCGAATCATGATCTGGCCTCGGGAATTTTTTTTAATAACTCCGTTCCTCATTAAACCACAGGCTTTAAGACATGCGCAGTGTAGCTGAGAACGCCTTCATGACGGCTCACGTTTTAGGGGTGCGTCACCATCTGTCATGGCGCACTCCTGAAGCAACCTCTCTGGGAAGAACCACTGCCTTTAGTTCTTTGATAATCTCACGTCAGTGATGGACAGGTAGGATTGATAGACTAGGCGTAGCGATATGGCTGAACTTATCCTCTCCGTAGGCTCAATTTACGCTCTCCGTAGGCTCAACTTGCCCCTCATCAGGGGCAAGTTGAGCCAAAAGAGCACTTTTTTTTGGAAGGTCATATTTTTAAAACTTTTTATTTTAGATCCAAAGTGATCATTCCTAAGGACGCACCATATCCTGAAATATATGTACATGTTTTAGTTGGAGACATTACTGTCATTCTCTCACTTTAAAGATGCCTCAAGTAAAAACTGGCCCAACTCACCCCACTCTCCTCTAATGATATTGTGCGTCGCTAATAGAACGTGTATGTCAAGGAATAGATCTACGTATGCTGTAAACTGCATTATAGGTATCTTAATTCAACTACGGAAAGTACTGACTTGAACCACGCTGATGGATGTACAGCCAGAAATGAGATGTGCTAAATATGTCAAAGAGCAACACCTCATATGACCGCTTCATTTGCCATCTCATTATTATTCCCATGACTGGCACATAGATTTTATAATGATGATTTTTTCTTTAATTTTTCAATTATTTTTCTTGCCCACAGACATGATTCTATTCTCTTGCTTTTTTTGGAGATAATAAAGGACACAACCCCCTTCGATTAATAAATTACTTCATCGGCATGCAGCAATCTGCAAATTAATTCATATATCTTTATTGCATTCAGATTGTATTCAGCCCAGGGAAGACCTGACTTGAACCACATCGGAGGCTGGCTACATCCCAAATCACATACTTTTTCTTTTTTACTTTTAGTACATACTGCAACTGCCCTTACAAAGTACTTACTGCTGCATTCAGTATGCATACAATTGGGACGTACTTCTTCGTCATAACATTGCGCCTTGAACTTTGACCCTCTTGCTCATTATATCTTCTGTGCAGAGGATTGTGGGACAGAATAGCCAGAAAAGAATGCTGGCTTGCATACTGCAAAATGTAGTAGAACATCCTGGTATTTTTGACATACAGCATTTGATATGTGTTGATTACAACGTATTGGGACATACAAATATTTTTCTGGCATACTAAGTAGTATGGTAGTGTGGGTATTGGAACGCACAGCCTGTCTCCTACAAAATTACTTTCCCACACAACTAAGCTGTATTCTCAATTACGTTTCTAGGGACACTTATTTTCTTTTGGATTACGGTCACATTTTTAAACGTGATTAATGTTGTAAATTGTAACAAAACAAAAGAAAAGCGCCAACAAAACTGCTTGGTTATGTTTAGGCAAGAAAACTAGCAACAGTTCTCATTCCAACTCGTCACATTCTGCCGCTTTGTTACGCTCCTCCTTCGCGTCACGCTCCTTCACGTCACTCTAGGTTTAGGCAACAAAACCACTATAGTTAGGTTAGGGTAAAACTACATGGTTGGGCTTAAGACTACTACATTTGTAAAGTGAAAATCAAACTAAACATTGTGAACACAGGACTCGTAACGAGCAGCTGATTGTAACGCGAAAGTGAAACTTAACACACGGGACACAAACAGCGGTCTCCTGGATGAAAGCCATTCATTTGTTGGACCCATCCACCACCACTTCCACCCGCCCTTTAGTGTGTGTTTTCGCTCTTTAAACTACGTCATCACAGTCACTAACGGCGCACTTTCGCTGACCGTTTACTGTGTTTACATTGTAGTTAATGGAAAGTCCGGTGCATCTCTTAATGGTGCTAAAGGGGTGCCTTGTGCGGCCGTGACAAAGCCTCGGTATTTGATGTCCTGGGAATGAGAGCGGGTTGAAACTACTTGGTTAGATTTAGTAAAAACATCATGGTTTGTCTTAAAATAAGTGTGTTTGTTACGTTATTTAAATTACAGACGTAAATTAAAAGTCAACACAGACTTTTGGTTTCACACAGGACAAGAACAGCTGCCTCCTGGGTGGAAGTCCTGTGTTGACCCACTCGTCGAACCCCGACCTCCTCCCTATGCGGACTATGATTAGAAACTAGGGCTGTCAATCGATTAAAATATTTAATCGTGATTAATCGTATGATTGTCCATAGTTAATTGCGATTAATTAATCGCACATTTTTATCCGTTCAAAATGTACCTTAAAGGGAGATCGTTAAGTATTTAATACTCTCATCAACATGGGAGTGGGCAAATATGCTTCTTTATGAAAATGTATGTATATATCTATTACTGGAAATCAATTAACGACACAAAACAATGACAAATATTGTCCAGAAACCCTCACAGGTACTGCATTTAGCAGAAAAAATATGCTCAAATTAAAGCATGGCAAACTGCGGCCCAACAGGCAACAACAGCTGTCAGTGTGTCAGCGTGCTGATTTGACTATGACTTGCCCCAAAACTGCATGTGATTATCATAAAGTGGGCATGTCTGTAAAGGGGAGACTCGTGGGTACCCATAGAACCCATTTTCATTCACATATCTCGAGGTCAGAGGTCAAGGGATGCCTTTGAAAATGGCCATCCTTCGCGACAACCTATGGTTAGTACCAATGGATTCCTCAGGTTTTCTAGTTTCATATACCAGTAGCTTCACTCAAGCTTTTAAACTGAGCTCGCTACAGTTCCGTTAATGCATTAAAGAAATTAGTGACGTTAAAACAAATTTGCGTTTCTCCCTCAATGTATGTGTTAATATAAAAGTTGAATGAATGGAACGATGGGTCCTAAATATACCCAGGAGCAATATTCAACATGACCACTTTCCCTCTCATAGTCTCATCTCAAAGTTACTGTGATTGATATATAGTTCATTTTTCGCGAGATTAATAAAGGCTGCTGGGAAATTGAGGTCTTGTATGTATGACATATTGAAAGTTCTATAATTAGAAAATTCGTGCATATGGAATTGAGCGAATTGTTTATTTACAGTCTGTCTAGTGGGAATAAATCTTATGTGAGCAGATGGAGAGACACTGAATGAATGAATTTGCATTTGACCCACTTCCATTTGATTTGAATAAACAGTTGTATAGAAGTGAGCCGGGAGAAGACATAGAGTGGTGTGATACAGATTTTTAACCAAAGACAGGGGGGATGCCCAAAACTAAAGTGTTGGTCTGAAGGCAAAAATGAACAGCCACACTCAAAGTCAGGGTGATGAATCGGGTGATATACATACATACATATATATACACATATACATATATATATATATATATATATATATATATACACACACACACACACATGATAGTGCTGCATAGTGTCAAAGTGTCGGGGAGTAGTTACGCAATGCTACTAGTTAACTACATTTCCCAGTAGATTTTGGGTGGCATGGCTATTTTCAAAATGTCATGTCATGTCTCCAGTTGCCAGCTATTTCCATTAAGAAGCATGGCAGTGCTTTTTATTTTTTATTTTCTCTTGAAGGAAAAAAAAAGCTCAGAAATGAGTCTGTGGTTTCTCTACAAGTTGCATATTCAGCATTAATTCAAGAGAGAGAATCAATCAAAGAGGCTGGTTTGAGGGTGTGGAGCAGAGAGATACGGTGCCGTTAAGCTACTTATGCTACAACGAAAGCCTAGCGTTGCTGCAGCTTAACAACTTCCCATGAGAAGTAGAAATGTTTTAAAGTAGCTTCCCAAATACTGTTATGCACACAAGCAGTACTCGTAGTAGTTGTGAGAAGCTTGAAAAAAAAGAGATCTTGAGAGAGCGGTTTAAACTGGTTACCGTCTCACCTCCACACACTTGGTTCCAACCCTGGGTAAGGCGGGCGTGCTTGTCAGAGCGTCGGTTTTCGGAAAGTTGTCAGACACAGCCCCGACACAATGAAGACATCTTTTCAATCCAGTCATTGGTAGCCGCAAATAGGAGCTGATCTTAGGGAATCAGCCTGTGATCCAGCCTACGTACATAGAGGGAAAAAAAATGTGGTTCAGCATTTTGAATTAAAACTATGAGGTGTTGTGGAATTTCTGATGGAATTTTCTATCAATTCCTTTCTCCTTGGTCGGGAGGTCAGAGTGTCTTTCAGAGTGTCCCCCTGTTGACGTTATTGGGTTGGATTCCTGTCTAGGAAGCGCCACCGTTATCTGTACAGCTGTGTGTGTAGTAGGGACCACAGAGCCAGTCGCTGGGGCAACCAGGGTCAGAGATGCCAGAGGAACCGCGTAAGTCAAAACATGATAAGGGTAAAACACTGAGCACCAGGGAGAACAAGCAGAGTTGTGAGACCTTCACAGAGAGAACACATCAATGGAGAAGACAACAACAGCTCCGGGGCCTCTTCCTTCCTGTTGACTGAGTTAACCTGAGTATCAGAAATTCCACAACAAAGGGGCGTCACGAACAGGATTCCAACCCAATGTCAACAGAGGGACACTCTGAGAGACACTCTGACCTCCCGACCAAGGAGACAGGAATTGATAGAAAATTCCATCACATGAGGGAATGACAACAATAGATGTATTTTCTGCTAGGGGTGACCCCCAAATACAGCCATCGGCTTTCGGTATTGCAGCACACGGCACCCCTTAGCGCCAGTATGAAATGCGCAGGGTGTTTCATTAACTATAATATGAACCCATCCGCGGCGACAGTGAACGCTACGAGAAAGGGTGCCGGGAGTGTGGTGACGTACTTTAAAGAGGGAAGGGAGGTGGCCGAGTCCAACAAACACAAGGCTTTCATCCAGGAGACCACTGCATCAGCTGTTTGTTTGTGTCCCGTGTTCACAACGTTCAGTGTCATTTTCACTGTACAGACATGGACGTTTTAAGCCCAATGTGTAGTTCTTTCCTAAACCAAGCTATAGTGATTTTGTTGCCTAAACCTAAAGTGACGCCGAGGGAAACTATAGTGATTTTGATGCTGAAAATAAAAATGGCGCGACGCCAAGGGGCGAGGGGTATGATTCGAAGGCAGTTTGCCATTTTTGTAAGTGTGATGTACGAGCACATCATGCCAATCTGGTTCAACATGCTAGCACTGAAAAACATAATAGAAACGCAGCACCGTTCTCTTTCATGACGTTTACCGACAATGGACTCAGGGTCTTTGCAACGAAATGCAAAAACAAAATTAAAGCTGCAAGCAGCGATGAACGGGCCCTCGCACCTTCCCGCATGTCGGGGGTACTGGCAGGACGCCGACTGACGCGGAACATGTTATATCTGTCTGCTGAATTTCATACATGTAGGTGAAACCGGAGCGAGGGGCTCAATTTTTCCAACTTTCTAGGGGGCGCTAGGAAGCCATTTTGCAACACCCAATTCAGAGACCATTAAAATATATATTTTTTTACCGCGTCTGATAATTGTGCCAAGTTTAACAACTGTTTGAGCATGTTAAGGCCCTCAAAAAGGCGATTCATTTTTGTGAAAAAGAAAAAGAAGAAGAATTCCTACAGTTTC
Organism: Adelosebastes latens; assembly: GCA_916700685.1. Classification (NCBI taxonomy): domain Eukaryota; kingdom Metazoa; phylum Chordata; class Actinopteri; order Perciformes; family Sebastidae; genus Adelosebastes; species Adelosebastes latens. Next base: position 10,581 of record CAKAKR010066708.1, read on the forward strand.
AATAGGGCCTTCGCTGGCTTGATGTTGTCGGTGCTCGGGCCCTAATTAAAAGTCCAACTTCTTTAAGTTTAGTTGACAAGAAAAATGTGAAGTTACGAGCTAAAAATCAATGTAAAAATGCCATGAAAAGTATGCAATCCAAAATAAATTCATACATATATATGAAGTGATCAAATGGCCGCCTCTCTCGCTCATATTGTGGTAGATTGTTAGACACAAAGACTATGTGTACAGCTCTGCAAAAACTCCTGGAGAGACACCCGGTTCATCTGAAGCAGTTATACATAATGTAGGAGGATAAACTGTGTTTTGGTGTGAAAGTGACATAACAATATTAGTGAAACCAAAGACGCCGCAGATGCCATTCACATCTAATCTGATACTGCCAGGCAATCTTGTTAACTATGCTCTCTAAATGCTATAATGATTTAAGTTTGAATTCTGTGTGTGTGTGTGTGTGTGTGTGCGTGTGAGTGTGTTTAGGCAGTCCAAAAATAGCTGTGCCTACCTTTCTGAATGCACACAGGAAGTGATAACTGCTTTTTGTGCTATTTTTACATGCTGTTTCCAAAGAGAACATGCTCTGCAAACAGTAGGGAGTGCGTATGTGTGTGTGTGTGTGTGCGTGTGTGTGTGTGTGTTTGGAGGATTTACAAACACAGTATTAATAGCCTGTTCTGTGTCTCCCTGATAGATATGACTGAGCTGTGCTGTGCTGGAAGAGGAAGAAAGGACAGGAAGAACCTGTTGGAGACGACAAACACTAGCAGACCCTGAACTCCTCATCACCACAACTGTGAGAGAGGATGCAGATGGAAGATGCTTTTGAATTTTGCAGTTATGTGTGGACCAGCAGGAGCTGAACGGCGAGCCGGCTGCTGCTGCACGTCTGTATTTATTTGTCACTCCCGGAACTTCCTGTGGTGTGAGGAGAAAGATCTTACATAACAAAACTGAGACTTTAACTTTTTTGCTTTTCTTGTATGTTTACGGTGCTTTCTGTGACAACAGGCAACGGGCGAGTAACGCTGACACACAAGTGGGGGTAAAGGCAACATTATAGAGTCATCAATGGTTTGATTTACAAAAAAAACAAAATTATATCGTAATGTCAGTCAAGCTGAAGTGGAAAAAAAAATTGTCTGGCATGTGATATTCAATGACAGATGAAAATGCTTTAGCTGTAGCCATAAGACTGATTTTGGAGGACTTCTGGAATGTTCGTATTTTAACGGTAAGGCTGTGTTCAGACAGAGAACAGCACTGCAAAAAAACAACAACTCGTTAAGGTGTATAAATAGCACAACATTTCAAGGTCATTTCGCGTGTCATTATAACATATTATAGGCTTTTCGCGTGCTATTTATACGCCACGAGCTTAACGTTATTAAACAGATTTTCACGTGTTATTTGACGCCACAACGTTGCCATGAAATGGTTGTGGTTATGTTTAGGCAACAAAACTACGGCAACTGCCGCAGTTCACTTAGTTAGGTTTAGGAAAAACATCATGGTTAGGCTTAAATGTAAACAACATAATATAAATACTGAAAAAACTTAAAAATAACTCACACTTTTGGACACGAACACCAGTTTCCTAGTTGAAAGTCCTGTGTTTGTTGGACCCATGGTTGGGCTTAAAAAAAGTACGTAAATACACAAGTAAACAACATAACATAAATACGGAAAACATATTAAAAAACGTCACAAACGTAAAATCAAAATAACTCAACACTTTGGGACATGAACACCAGTCTCGGGGTTGAAAGTCCTGTATTTGCTGGACCCATCCACTTCCCGTCCCGTCCACCATAAGCAGCCTCTCTCACTTTTTTATTCTACGTCACTAGCTCTGAGCGTAGCATATTCATACAAATTTGTTTGCATTGCACTTTTTATCAAACTGAACTTTTCTGGATTGCATCATCTGGTACTTCAAGCAACATGCCCCACATGCCAACACAGTGCTGTTTTCGGTCTGAACGCCCAGTTAGCCTGGCAATATTATGTATTTTTCTTGTTGTCAACAAATCCCTGGAAAAGTCCAAAACCAACAGTGAAGGGATCCCACTAACAAGTGTTACCCGTGTTGCCAAAGCCTGATATGTCTTCCCTCTGTGCTATAGACCTCAATCATTGTCTAACAAGAGACTACAGCCATGCTAGCAGGTATGAAGGCTGTAGCTTTGAGCTAAATGCTAATCTCAGCAAGCTAACACGCTCACTATGACAAGGCTAACATGCTTACCAGGTAGAATTTTTGATGTCATGCCATTGTTTCGACGGTCCACTATTCCAAAAACCCCAATAGTCCAAAAAATGAACAGAAGCACATGGCTAATTATTATGCAAAATTACATCATCGGATCTGACCGGTAACAATATTTTTTTTTCCTACCATGGCATAAGGCATGACCCGCCCTACTCTGTCTCTTGTTTTCTCTGATATTCTTGACCTACACCTAACTTCTCGTGCCTAAACCTAACCAACCAGTTCAACCAATGAAGGCATTCAAGGCAACAAGACCAGGAAGGTGAAATGATGTCATTCTGCATGTTAATTAGCCATGTGCTTCTGTTTGTTGGAACAATGGGCTGTCGGAACAATGGGCTGTCCCCCTAATTTTTAACATGTTCTTCATCTTAGTTTAGCATGTTAGCTGCTAACATATCCTGATTAGCACTAAACCCATGGTACAGCTGGGGCTGATGGGAATGTAATTGATTTTACAGGTATTTGATCATAAACAAAGTGTTGGACAAGTTACAATTTCGACCTGGTGAAGTTTTTATAATTCACCCTAAGGGGGACATGTACCAGAATTCATTGAAATCCATTTAATACTTTCAGTCTGGACCAAAAAAGGTGGACCACCTCACCGACCAACATTGCCATCCCAATAGCCACACCTCTAGCATGGCTACAAACTATTACAAACACATCAGTGAGCTACACGGTTGCATCGGCTTACCTTCATTACCAGTACCATTGGCACTGTAGTTGTTATTTTGTTTTAGTCAATACCACATTTGCCATGGCCCCAACACATTGTTGGTTTTGGTCTTTTTCAAAATACACTGTAAAAAGACTTACCAAAATTTAATATATGGTTAAGAAAAAAAATCTATTCCCCCATTTAGATATTGTTGCTGATGTATTTGAACTGTTTACAGATATCCGAACTCCTTTGCATGCCAATACTGCTCTTTAATGCTACCGTGCAGTACTACCAATTTCAACAACATCTCAACTAAACTCTGAAAAGCCAAAAGCGCTTTTTTTGTGTGTTTTCTCAGAACTGTGAGGCTCCACTGAGGCCTCTATTGTCATCCCGGATCAGTGTGATCATGTTATGGCTTCAATTCTGATACAAGAAAAGGATAGTTTGAGCAGAGTTGCAGGTAGGAACCAAGCTGTTACATCTCTATTGATTTAACTCCCAGAGCAGCAGGAGACGAGCTGCAAACATCGCCTGGGCTGACGCATATTTAACCAATCTATCCTCTGAAGAAATCTTGTTCTTAGATATGGGAGCTTTTGTATGCAGGAGCTTGAAAAATGGGAGAGATTTACACAGATCTCACCGCGGGATCTGAAGGTGTTCAATGGCCTTTTTTGAGATGTAGCCTGCTGGCTTTGTACTCAACACTGGCTATGCTAATGTGCAGTGGAGTAAAGCCAGATTTCATACCCTGTGATTGAGTCTCCCACGTCATGAATAAACCAATTTGCTGGCCACAGATAGAACTGCCTGCCAGCCGAGAAGCATGACATGGTCTGGCTGCTTTCGATCCTCTTTGACTGAGCAGCAGGTTTACTTGGAATACGAAAAAAGGAAGCGATAATCCTAACGGTGTGTAATAGTACTGGGCATTGTGTAAAAATAAAACTGTGCTCTCCGCAATGCATAAGGTCCATATTATTATTCACAATGAGGCCTGGTGACCCTGTTTGATAACAACCACATCTGGAGTAAACCAATCATAGCCTCTGTATTGCCTGCCCCTACTGCAGAGGAATCCAGAGTTTCATTGGTGGAAAGGAGAGCAGAGCCAACCGTCAGCAGAACTCACTGCTGTCGTAAACACATTACTTGTATTTAATGGATTAATTCAACTTCTGATAGGGTTTATGTTCAGTGCGTTGTTCGTTTGCGTTATGCTCCGAAACGCCAGGTGGCGTAGAAACAAAATAGTCTGTGGATAAGCAAGAAGTCAACGAGCATTACCGGAAAATCGCGTTTTCTCATATTCTTCCACAGCCTGCGGCAAAAAGCCTCTTCTTTCCCCAGTGTGTTGCCTATTTCTATTCAAGAATTTAATGTCATGTGAATGTCCCTGTCATCTCTCAATGAACAGTTGTAAAGATGTCTGTACAGGTGAACCTGCTCGGCCAGTCAAATGAAAAGCGAAAACTCACGTGACTCACGGGGCTGACAATACTAACGACTCACGTGACTAGCGACTCACTTGAGTCACGGGGCTGACATTTGCGACTCACGTGACTAGTGACTCACGGGGCTGACGATACTAACGACTCACGTGACTAGCGACTCACGTGACTTACGGGGCAGACGATACTAACGACTCATGTGAGTCACGGGGGTGACACTTGGGACTCACGTGATTAGTGACTCACTGGGCTGACGATACTAACGACTCAAGTGACTAGTGACTCACGGGGCTGACGATACTAACAACTCACGTGACTAATGACTCGCAGGACTGACGACTTGCGACTCATGGGGACCAACGATACCAACGAATCACATGACTAAAAACTGGCGTGACAAAATAAGTCAACGTTACTTTTAGTTTCAAACGGGACATGAACAACGGCCTCCTGGTTGTTTGACCAAACCACCACCCCTCCGCCCACCCTGAACGGTTGCCGTTGTTTGCACTGTTCGTACTGTTAGCACTGTTAACTGCTAGCTGCGGCTCAGCCGTCACCACGTTGAGAGCCGTGTTGGAGGCTGAATCATAGATATGCTCTGAATTTGGAATTTAGCGTCTTTAATATGCAACACATTCTCATCCCAACTCATCACATACCGCCCCTTGGCATTTAGGCAACACAACTAAACTCGGAAAAAAAGTTTGGAAATTTGTGTTTGATGGATTATTTCTCTGTTATTGGATGATTGAACTCTCTATCAGTAACAAGGAAAAAACAAGACATATTGTCAATTTTACACTTTATTCATTTAATACACCGTCAGGAGCCTCAGTAATCATCCAATCCACCAAACAACTCAAAACAAGAGTCAATACCAACAGGAAAATACACTGTTTAGCATTGGCAGGGAATTTTGGCAAATTTACTTGGGCACTACCCACATAATCAGCTGTGCTTCTCATCCCACAAATGCATGATCCTTACAAGTTGGACATCATTGTGAAGGTAAATAAACAGGCTTTCCAATGATGTAAAATACAATGCCAATTAGTATTGTAACAACAGAGAAATAATCCACCAAACACAAATTTCCAAACTTTTTTTCCCGAGTTTATATATAATAATATGCAGGCCTAACACACCAAAGACACTGAGGTAACATTAGCCAAATGAAGCACACTGCAGCACTAGCAGCGTTTTGCACCGAGCAGCGGCGCCGGAAGGAGTTTTGCAGTGGGGGGCTTTGGTTGACGTAATACAGCGTTTCCCACAGGATTTTGAGAGACTATGGTGAGAGCGTATCTGTAGAGTAAAAAACACCTCTGACACCCACCAGTCTTGACACACACAGGGTGGACAGGAATGATTGAAACGTCTTTTTTACCTTGTTGCAATGTAGGGGCATTTGCGAGGATACAGTGATTTGTGACCTTAAAAAGAAAGTTGGACAGGGTTTTAAAGTAGGGAGGCCAATGACCCTTAGCCCCCCCAACTTCCGACGCCCATGGTACCCAGTCTCCTTAAAGCTCTCTTATTCTATTCTTTCAGATGCAAGAAATTACTAATTGCAGTTGAAATGTAATCACATCATTAAATCACAAAATATCACTTGAATGTATCGCACATCTTTGTCTTTTTCTCTCTATGTCAAGTTTGGCTGGGGCTTGAACAGGCCAATTATCAGCAACAGTAACACCACTGTGGAGGCCATCAGACACTGAACTGATCAGTCTGTTAATACCCAGTCAAGTCACCCACATAACACTGGTATGATGAGACATTAGCTTCTTCTCACATAGCCTGCTGTGGTGCAGTTGTTAATTAATGAAGTGTTATGTTTAAATTTAACAAGACAGATAGTGAGGATGTCTTCCTTTATTAACTCCTATTTGATATATGTGATAAAGGAGTGTGGCAGTGAGGCCGCCAGAATAAAAGGATTAAGAGAAGTCTAATAAGGAGAGACACATATTTTATTCATGCAACGGAATCAAGTTTCAAGTTTTCTAGAACAGCAGGCAACTCTAAAACTGTTAACCTGATTTGTTCACTGTGGTTAGAAGGGTATTTTTAATCCACTGCACAGTTACACGCTGCTGATCTTACCGTGTGGTGCAACAAGTACCAGGTTCTTGCTGTGCTTCTGTCCACACCAAACCTGTTTATAAATATTTATAATTTAATAACCTGCAGTGCATAGCTTCCAGATTTGAGGACAACTGCCACCCTAATAATGGGGAGTACAGAAGCATGGACGCTGACTTTGTGGGGATGTAATGGACACAGAATCTCACACAACTCCAAACTTGATCTCCCTGTGGACTCCAGCAACCAACACCACACATCATGCGCAAAACACTACGGTACAGGTGGTTCAAAACTGCCCGTTATCTTCATTCTACATTCCTAGTTTTCTCCAAATAACTCACCAGTTTTATTGTTTACTCTGGCAATCTCATACAATAAAGCGAATGCAAAATTTGAATCACCTAAGTGAATCAAGGCAAATGCGTATAAATGTCAACCCCTAATGATGCGGGCCGTCTTCGGGCCAGTCAGTTAACAAAAGCTGTAGTGTGAATCAGGGAATGCTGTAATAAAACAACAATACACATCATTCCCTGATATTTCATCAAATTCAAGATAATGTGCGTAATAAAAGAATAAACAAGAATTGAGCGTCAGTCCCATCCCCCGTTGCATTTTGGGTGAATTACTCTGGATTTATCCAGTCTGGATTCTTTTCATTACAAAATTGTCAGTATTGGTGGCACAACTATGCAACAACTGCCACAACTATGCAAAGTATCGTATATCTCTCAAAAGTTATTCCTCATTTTTCGGCGTCCTACAAATTTCCAGCAATACGTGATGAATGTCCAGCAACATGTGTCAATTTCCGCTCGTTACATGCATACAGTCATTTCAAAATTAATTTCTGTCTTCATCGGACACGACATGGTTAGGTTTAGGCAATAAAATTACTTGGATGGGGTTAGGAATAGATTGTGGTTTGGGTTATAATAACTACAGAAGTGGCGTTACTTAAGTATGGAAGTTACCAAACAAGTCAACGTTTGGGTTAAAATAACTCCGGAAGTAACGTATATTAAGTACGGAAGTTATGTGACAAATAAGTCAATGTTTGGGTTAAAATAACTACGGAAGTGCTGTTACTTAAAGCAGCAGTGGGTAGAAATGGAGCAAATATGATTAAAAAAAGTTATTTTTATAAAACGGTCACTATAACCTGACAGTAGTGCATGAGACAGGTAATCTGAGTCATGTGACTCTGTGTCCTCCGGT
>CAKAKR010066708.1:18305-33169 GCA_916700685.1 Adelosebastes latens
ACTGTGGTTAGAAGGGTATTTTTAATCCACTGCACAGTTACACGCTGCTGATCTTACCGTGTGGTGCAACAAGTACCAGGTTCTTGAAGCATGGACGCTGACTTTGTGGGGATGTAATGGACACAGAATCTCACACAACTCCAAACTTGATCTCCCTGTGGACTCCAGCAACCAACACCACACATCATGCGCAAAACACTACGGTACAGGTGGTTCAAAACTGCCCGTTATCTTCATTCTACATTCCTAGTTTTCTCCAAATAACTCACCAGTTTTATTGTTTACTCTGGCAATCTCATACAATAAAGCGAATGCAAAATTTGAATCACCTAAGTGAATCAAGGCAAATGCGTATAAATGTCAACCCCTAATGATGCGGGCCGTCTTCGGGCCAGTCAGTTAACAAAAGCTGTAGTGTGAATCAGGGAATGCTGTAATAAAACAACAATACACATCATTCCCTGATATTTCATCAAATTCAAGATAATGTGCGTAATAAAAGAATAAACAAGAATTGAGCGTCAGTCCCATCCCCCGTTGCATTTTGGGTGAATTACTCTGGATTTATCCAGTCTGGATTCTTTTCATTACAAAATTGTCAGTATTGGTGGCACAACTATGCAACAACTGCCACAACTATGCAAAGTATCGTATATCTCTCAAAAGTTATTCCTCATTTTTCGGCGTCCTACAAATTTCCAGCAATACGTGATGAATGTCCAGCAACATGTGTCAATTTCCGCTCGTTACATGCATACAGTCATTTCAAAATTAATTTCTGTCTTCATCGGACACGACATGGTTAGGTTTAGGCAATAAAATTACTTGGATGGGGTTAGGAATAGATTGTGGTTTGGGTTATAATAACTACAGAAGTGGCGTTACTTAAGTATGGAAGTTACCAAACAAGTCAACGTTTGGGTTAAAATAACTCCGGAAGTAACGTATATTAAGTACGGAAGTTATGTGACAAATAAGTCAATGTTTGGGTTAAAATAACTACGGAAGTGCTGTTACTTAAAGCAGCAGTGGGTAGAAATGGAGCAAATATGGTTAAAAAAAGTTATTTTTATAAAACGGTCACTATAACCTGACAGTAGTGCATGAGACAGGTAATCTGAGTCATGTGACTCTGTGTCCTCCGGTGTTCCTAATGGCATCTGCAGGATTTCACAGACCGGAGGAAAACAACCAATCACAGCCGAGCTGGAGTCTGTCGTCCAGCTGCCGTCTTTGAGAGCCGACTGCCAATCACTCGCGAACTCCGGTCAAATCGGTCAAACTAGGCAGCACTGATAAAATATGAATCAATATTACTGTTACTGTAATGCCTATTTCTCGCCTCAAATGTTTTCAGAAACATCTTGTAATGTACTGTTTAGCTGTAAAATGAGAAAGTTTGTTACCCGGCAGCCATGTTAAGACCAGTTGAGGAAATACCAATGTGTTAAAATCACTACGGAAGTGCTGTTACTTAAGTACGGAAGTTACGTGACAAATAAGTTACGTTCACTTCTGGTTTCACACGGGACACAAACAGCGGTCTCCTGGGAGAAAGTCCCCCCGATCCACCCCCACCTCCTCCCTAAGTGACATTTGTCACTCTTTATACTACCTGATTCACGATTACGTGGATTACATATGGAATGATTTTGTGAGATATGAATTACAGTGCATTGCTTTTCATAGGTATAGCTATGAATGGTGTTTGAGAACAGCCTGAACTATGTCATGTCCAACTCTCCATGCAACTTCACCTACTTTTGCACCATCATCTATTAAAACTGATGCAGAAATTTAGAGGCAAGCATTCTGTCATCTGTCATGTGAATAACATAGAATCACAAAAAATATGTACATTGTTTAATGTTGGAACAATCAGGGTAATCATTAAAAAAAAAAGATTTAATACATCGTAACAGGTAGGCCAATAAACAATAACAATACAGCAGCAGACTGCTGTTTAAACCCATAATCATCACTTCACTCATGATCCCAGTAATCCAGCCCTCTATACACATCACAGGTAGTATTGCAGTACTAATGAATATTGTACTCGCTGTAGATTTATTCAACCTAAATTTGACCTAATCATTCATCCTAATGTTGGGTATTCCATAAAAATGACAGCATCATTTAGACTCATTTTATGGGATCAAATGTTCCGTCATCACATCTCACTCTCAGTGGCTCCAGGCAAAAGCAACGGTGCGGCAACTAAATCAAGGCTGGTAGAAAACACTGTGTTAAATTAAGGTCAGTGAGAGGGCATTTTTTATATTCAATCTACTCTCTGGTATTCACTGTTAGGAAACACTTTGCTCATTTCCATATAGTCAAGTGCTGGGGTTGCATTCTGAGGTGCTCTGGTAACAAGAGGGGTAATTTTTCATTTCCATACCATCTCCATATGATTATCATAACCTGCATCTACGTAGTCAGAGTCATTGAGAAGCAAGTCAATACAATACCAAACCTGCATCTGTGCTTATGTAGCAGAAGACTCCAATTTCAAAGATAGTTATTATATATAATAACAGATATTGGGTGTTGTTTTTGAAATGTTCATGAATTGCTTATAATACCTTCATATAAGTAAAATGAAAAGGATCCAAGCATTCAGAGCCATCTATGTGAATGTTGATGAAACCCATTCACCTCTAAATAGAGAGTGTATTCATGGAGCAGTATTTATCTTGAATTAACATGATGGCACCACCTCAGAAATGCCATGTTACACAATGGAGATCATCACTCACCTCCATCATCTTCTGGACCAAAGTGCTACTGGTGCAAGTGAAATATAGGGGGGTGCAGTGATGCAGAAATGGAGGTAATGCTCGATGCTGCTGAAAAAAACCCAAAACAATTCTGTTGAGGAAACAATGGCACTGCAGCCTCACTCAAAGCTGATGTAAAGCAGGTGAAAGCTGTTATTTCTTTCCAGACTTGTTGCAGATTGGATCCTTTTCCACCGAACAGCACCAACATTATTCCTCTTTCTTTTCTCTTAGCCATGTTTACAGCTGTTCACAGAAGAATACTCTGTGCTCCTATGGGCGATGCCCCACGTCTGGGTCGGACCATTATTGGGCTGAATTTGTGTAGTTGAAAATGTGTTATCATTGGGACTAGAAGGGCACCATATAGGGCCCGTTATCACATTTTTTTCCCACTGGAAGGGCACCTTAGAGAACCCTTTATCAAGTTTTCTCCACCAGAAAGGCACCCTAGAGGGCACTTCAGTAGAGGGCACTTTATCATGTTTTGTTGTGCATTGGGCCACCATAGACGGCCCTTTATCACGTTTTTCCCGCTGGAAGGGCACCATAAAGGGCCCTTATCACATGTTTTCCCTGGAAGAGCACCCTAGAGGCCACTTAATCCCATTTTCCCATTGGAAGGACACCATAGAGGACTCACTAGCACATTTTTACCACTGGAAGGGCACCGTAGAGGTCCCATTATCAAGTTTTTCCCACTGGATGGACACCATAGAGGGCCCTTTATCAAGTTTTTCCCACTGGATGGGCACCTTAGAGGGCCCTTTATCAAGGTATCCCCACTGGATGGGCACCTTAGAGGGCCCTTTATCAAGGTATCCCCACTGGATTGGCACCATAGAGCGCCCTTTATCAAGTTTTTCCCACTGGAACGAAAGCCTTCCAGGCTCTTTATCAAAACTTTCCCACTGGAAAGACACCCTCAAGGACCCTTTATGACATTTTCCCACTGGACGGACACCCTAGAGGGCTCTTTATTAAATTGGTGTATTTTGTGAATTTGTGTAGTTGAAAATGTGTTATTATTGTGAACTATTCACACTCTGACTCAAATGATCTTGACCAGTATGCAAGAGTCTCTGGCATACTGTTTAAATTTAATAGCCCTGTCCTTGTGAGTCCACCAGTGGGCTGGACAGTTGGTGTCCAGGTCAAGTTCAATGACATTCCACACACCAGGTGGAAGAAGAAGATGGATAAAACAAGAAAAGAAAAGGAAACAAACAAACAAAGAATATAGTAGCTGGTGATCAATGTTAGTGCAAAGTATTAAGGGTTAAGCAGTGTCGCCATAATTCAAACTTAACTGTCAGGATTACACATGATGTCACACTTCAAGTAAAGATTTTCTTTAATTTCAGTATATCACTCGGTGGCTGTTTAGACATCACACTGCATCAAATCAATGACAGCAGCATTACAGGTATCCTTGGAGAGTGAGGTTATACATTCACACACTCCTGGGCTGAAAGTGATGGTATGGATCAGTTAACATCAGAAAAAAATAGTTGTACTGTGGTGGCTCTGAGGAAAATAATTACTTAGTCAATATCGCCTTCAACCAGGTATTGAACCACTGACTTGATCTCTGCTAAAAGCAAGTAGGATAGACAGAAGGTTTCTGCCCTAATGAATAACTGACTCAATGTCATTTTAGAGTTTTATCTGTGTATGTTTTCTTAATGGAATTTAGACATTTCTGTCTAACCCTCACTGTGCTGTGAAGCCTGATTTATCTCCAACAGCTATAGATTTCATATCTGCTCCATAAAACACATGTGAACACCTCCACTGCTAATGGACATTATATGAGAGCTCCATTTCTTCTGAAATATGATCCAACTGTTGCTTTGTCAGTACTAATAGAGTTTTCAATCAAACCTTGATGGATGATGTAGAAGCTTAGAGGTGACTTGGTGTGGCACCTTTTTTTTCCCTCAGAAGGTGGATGAGAAACCAGAAGCTTAAAGGTGGTTATATAAACCTGTATGTCTTCTACACGTTTACAGAAACCATGAGCTCAAGGTTATTCAATAATCTTTGCCCTTTACTGCCAGACTTCTAAACCACACAAACCATTAAATGAATACTAACAGAGTTTCTGTTTACTGGGCAGTTTGTTTTCTGCCAATACTACTCTTGTCGAAGTTGGCTTTTATAAAACCAGATCTCAGTTCGCCAGCAATTAAGTTGCATCAATCTCACCCATCGCTTGTTTTTGTGGACATGGTTCTGTTGCTATTTTTCACAGATGTAGGTAAATAGCTTTTATCTTGCACGGCAGCTGGTTTGTCGCGATATCGCTATATCACGACATCACCCGAAAATCCATCTTGTAAAGCTTCCAGTAATGCATCCGTTGAAGAGCTACTGGCAGCTACAGGCATGGTTTAAGTGTGTGTGACGCGACACAGAAAGGCGATTGTTTGTTCTAAACAACAATGGCAGCTCCTAAAGAGGTTAGCGTAGCTGTTGCAATACACATTCTCACTCCCAACTCGTCAAATACCACCGCTTGGTCATTGCCCCTCGGCATCGCAGACCATCGCACAGGGTGCCACTCTTGCGTTACTTTTGGACGGACCAGGGACGACGTGTCAGTATACACTCGTTACATGCATATTGTCCTTTCAAAATAGACTTCCGTTTTCAGAGGAAGTTAGGAACACAACAACTTAGGTAGGGTTAGGAAACGCTCGTGGTTGACGTTAACTTCACTGACTAGCGACTCAAGTGACTCACAGGGCTGACGATACTAATGACTCAGGTGACTCACGGGACTGTCGATACCGACGAGTCACATGACTAAAGACTGATGTGACAAAATAAGTCAACGTTACTTTTAGTTTCACACAGGACACAAACACTGGTCCCCTGGTTGAAAGTTTTGTGTTTGTGTTTTGGTGTGTTTCCACCACCCGCCCCACCCGCCTTCAGCAGACTTTCACGCTATTAATACTACGTCACTTGCTCCGACTGTCGAATAACACTGCGGGTGGGTTTACATTGGAGTTAGTCGTCACATACGGTTGCTAAAGTGTCCCTCTGTGCGTCGGTTTCCGATGCTGAGGGGCACTGACCAAATGGCGGTGTTTGACGAGTTGGGAGGGAGAACGGGTTGAGTGATAGAATCCGTTATATCAGAACTGAGTATAGCTTCATTGAAAGAAGAGTAAAGAACGGCACTGAAGGCTTTTCTCAATGGAAAGATGTTTTCGCTCTTCTCCCAACTGGCTTCGGTAAGAGTTTGATTGACAGATCGTTCATCCAATCACCTGCCAAGTATTTTTTTAAAGTGCCTTCCCTTTTCAGATGGTTCAAACCATCTGGCGCGTTAAAATAGCTAGCAATCTATGAAGAAAGACAATGTTGTCATTCTTAAGTCTGCCTACTGAGCTCTCAGTCTCAGTTATGATGTGATGTTCAGTTTTGTTTGAGAGAGGTTCCACTGTTTGGCCATTCTGGAGGCTGCAGTTCGTGGTACTGTTGAATTATATTGCCTTATACTGACAGGTGTTTCTAATATTTTATCCGCCCCATTCATATCGTTGAGGGTACAAAATGGCTGGTATGTCACGGGGGCGAAGTGTTGCCTTCCGAATGGAAGTCGCCATTTACCTGCTACACTGAGCCTTTACACCAGCCACACAATGTCGGATGGCAAACTAATGGTGCTTCTCTCCAAGCCTGGAGGTTTGGTGGAGGGTTTGTGGCTGAATAAGTACATTTTTATAGTGCACATAAAGTTATATCAATTGAATGTAACACTTTTCTTATACAGGGAAATACATTGTATAAATATGTCACTGTTGAAGGACATCGTTTACTTTCTAAAACTCGCAAATGTCACTGTGAGCTAACTCTGACATCTAATAAGGTTCTGCCACTGTTATTATGTATTGCAAGAAGGAGTAAATACCACTTTGATCCTAATAAATAGTAAAGTAGATTAAAACCCAGCAAGGCTGATAGATAGTTGCATTTCCCTAGAAGCTGTCTATCCTTCTCCTTCTCCTTCTGTGCTTTTCACATTTCAGCCTCCATTCCTCCTGAATCCTTTTCAACATAATTTCCCTTCTCCTCAGTATCAAAGCCAACAATGGCAGTTAATTTGTCTCGGTGCTGGAAAAGGTTGCGCTCGCCATTGGTCTCTCTGTAGCCGCGCTCTCCCTCTCTGAGCAGATATGTGGCAGCAGACTGAGAGGCCGCGTGATGAAATCAGCATAAAAGTGGATCTGACTGCCAAGTTCACAGGCTTATTGTATTGAAACAGGATAGATGAGACTGACGAAGATATGGGAAGAAAGAGACAGAGACACAGAGAGTGATGGAGAGTGGAAAGGATACAGGCCGATGGTGATAGGGAGAGTTGGCCAGCTCTGGGACTAATTAAACTGCCATTGTTGGCTTTGATACAGAGGGAAGAGGAAAGATATTGAAAATGATTCAGGGGGAATGGAGTTTGCAACTTAGGTAACACAGCAGGGTGAGTTGTTAGAAGTCCTCCACCTTCAGCCTATCCTTCTTTATTAGTGCCATGGCAGCCATTACATATTATTACTTTTACTTTTATTTAAAAGAAGCAGTAGGCAAGACGGTACCCATCTTATCAGTCTAAAGTCTTATTTGGACAGGGTTTGTTTTACAGGGAGAGGTGGGGTATACTGCTATACCACAGTATATCACAGCCCAGTCTCACAGCAGAGCGTGTAATAGACCCGCCTGTCCACCGGAAGAAAGCGCGTCAGTGTCACGTTTTGTGTCGCTGAGACGTAAATATTACACGCCTGCACGAAGATGCAGTGTTTTGAAGTGACATTTGTCACATGACATTTCTACTTGTTGCGTAGTGACAGAAGTCTAAAGTCAGAGCTAGTTACGTAGTATATAAAGTGAGAAAGACCACTTATGGTGGGCTGGTCCAACAAACACAGGACTTTCAACCGGGAGACCCGTATTTGAGACCCGTGTTTTGTTTTGTAAGTTACGTTAGTGACGTTTATCACATGTTTTGTAGTGACTGTTGTCACGTGATGTTTGTCACGTGTCTTCCGTACTGACGTTACGTTGTTTCCGTACTTATTTCAAACCCAAACATGACGTTTTCCCTTAACCTATTGCCTAATAAGTGTGCCTCCAGAGCCTCAGAAGACATTATACATGTACAACTGTTTTCAAAAGTTGTAGTACTCCCCACGATGGGTAAACGGAACTTCATGTGTCCCCATAAATTGTCACAGCCCGGCTCTAGAACTGTGACAACAATGGGAGACACACAGGTATATTGAACACATGAAGTGATTTATTAACCAAAAAGTACGTAAAAACAAGGGTCAAAAGAATGTATGGGAGGAATCTGCAGAGTCAGTAGTGTAGGGAGTGGATGTGTGAAAATGTGCTGCATGGATGTTGTGCTGTAAAAGGAACCACAAAACCAAAGCACCGGGCTCAGGTGTGTCCCATGCCACTGATTACACTGCAATCAGGTCTGCAGCCCTGGAGAAAGAAAGCAAAGACACAGCAGAGGATCCAAACACAGAGGGGCCATCGGAACCCTGGCAAGAACCTACTACCACTACAAACCCATTTACCCATGAACATAACAATTAAAAAAAACTTTAATGTTTGAAAATAAATCTAACAGAACAAAACAAAAATATATCAATTGGACAGTATTAACAGTCATATGTTATGTGTACAAAAAAACATTTAACATTTTATCCCACAGGGGCACGAGAAATAGCATCTGCTGTGGTATTCTCTTTCCCTTTAATGTGCCTGATATCTAAACTATGGCCCTGCAGAAACAGAGTCCAACGCATCAGGCGCTGGTTCGGAGACCGCAGTGAGCTCAGAAATGTCAACGGGTTATGGTCAGTAAACACAAGCAAGGGACCACCACCAGAACCGACGTACACCTCAAAATGTTGAAGTGCCCAGATAAGGGCCAGCGCTTCCTTCTCTGTTTCAAGTCATTCAGTTGATAAGAATTAAACTTTTTTGAGAAGTAGCAACGAAGGGACCACACAAATTTCGCCTTGGCTTTTAACACGTTTGTCAGAGGCGCAACCACGGTTGAAAAGTTTCTACAGAAACTAACATACTAACCTACCAAGCCCAAAAAACACATCAGCTCCTTTTTGGTTGTTAGAGCAGAATAAAGTACAACAGCTCTGACTTTAGTATCCACCGGGCGCACCGGACACAGCACAGGATCCCAACACAAAGGGGCTGTCAAAAGTTTACTAATTCCACCCAATACGATTTCAGGGCATTGAAATGCCACTTTTGAGAGTAAACTTAAGTACAATATAGTTTCCCTCATTATTCGTATGGGCAGTGCAACATTGCTGCAGTCAGTCAGCATGTAAGAAAAACTGACTTCATCTGTGATGGCTGTGAGGAAGAACTGAATCCTCATCAATATGGTGTCAGGGTTAGATTTTAATTAAACACAGATAACAGATGTCTGAGCCAGGTGATAAAGACTGAAAACTTCAACTATGAAAACTTGTACAAAATGATTAAACATGTCTAATTTAAGATTATGGTTAGAAACAAGGTATCCAGTTGATATTATGTTAAAACATGTTTCTGTGCAAGGATGGAGAATTTTTATTAAAAAAGACAGATGGGGACGGATCACAGGTGGATGAACACTGTTTTCTACAATTACTGTATACCTTCATCATAGCATTTTATCCAAACTCAGCTCTCCAGGGAGCTATTCTACCCACCACCCAGCGATGTTTCATTTCCTACGAAGAAAGGCACCGTAGGAATGGTAAAGTTAAGTCCTCACACTTGCCTCTATATTACTTTTATGTTACAGCTCCCAAATTAGACATTAGATCCTCTTCTTGTACCTTTGTCGGATAAGTTTTCTGAACAGTCAGGTCATGAAATGTTATTAATGTCCAATGATCTTAGACACCACCATGAGAAATGATTTTGTGTCATAACAGTTTTTGTCACTTGTATATAGAGAAGGTGAAATATTCTTAAGTCTCATAGTTAAAATTATTAACACAAAAAATTGCACGTTGTTACATTGTTGATAAACACAATTGAATGTCTGTAAGTGTGTACATACTGTCCACTGTGTACATACTCCTCTCTAATTTGGTGCAGAAAACAAAAGCAGTCAATCAAGCCCACAGTTTGATTTCCATTGCTGTGGATAATTATGACATTACGACAACATGTTAGTACAGTGTAAATTACACCGACTAATCCCTTAGGAGACCATACTAATTAAGACATTTTGTTGGTAGCGCTACGGATTCCTTTATCTCATTAAACACACAAACAGCCATTGTATGTGTTATCATAGTCTCAGACTGTTAACCCATATGAGAGTTAAATAATTAAGATATAATGGCTCATACCATATCTCATTATTTCACACAATCTCCCAATTAGTAAACCAAAGATTGGAAAGGCAGGCAGAATTAAAACCAGTAATCCCAGTGGAATGCTGGGATTAAACCAGGGAGCAATTATTATTTCTATTAACGTTTCTGTAACAAGGTCAGTGACTCGATAACCAAGTGTGGAGAGAAAATGTGTATGTGTGAGAGTGAGAATGACGGAGAGAAGAAACAAGAATACAGTAGGTGGTGCAGGTGTTAACACATGATTTAATCATCTGAGTGACTGATTGCAGTATGAATCCAGCCTACCTCAGGGCAGATCGCTGTTGTCTAAAAAGATTTCCTTTAATTTTCTCTTTTAAATCACTATTATTATTTATTATTTCCTTTGTCAAGTAACAGACGCTTGTTCCCATACAACAAAACTGCATTGTACATTTTTTTAAAGTTTATTTTTGACGTATCACAAATATGTTTATAATGATAGTCAGCGGAACTCTGCATAGGGAGGAGGACGGGGTGGTGGATGGATCAACAAACACAGGACTTTCGCCCAGGAGACCGCTGTTTGTTTAAAAGTCAACATTTTATATATTTTAATCGTGTTTTTTTTTTTTAACTAAACCTAACCAAGTAGTTTTTTGCCAAACATAATAGTTTTCTTGCGTTATAGTTGTGTTTTGTTAAGATTTCGTAGTCATATTAAGCCAAGCCATGATGTTTTTTACTAAACCTAACCAAGTAGTTGTTTTGGGTTAGTTTGTCTTTTAGTTAGTTTTGTTTCAATTTACAATATTAACCACGACAGTCCACGACAAAATAAGTTGACATAATTAAGAAAGCAGTTTAGTTGTATGGAAATGTAATTTTGTAGGAGACAGGGTTAGCAGCCCATTCTCATTATACATCATCCGTCTCAGATACAGACGTTTTGTCACGGCCGTCGGCATTTGATATCGCCGCACAAGGCGCTATGAAATGCACCGGGCTTTCCATTAACTTCAATGTAAACCCATCCGCGTCAATATTAAATGCTCAGGGAAAGTGCTGTCCATATCCCGTGCGTCAAGTTTCACATTCACTTTACAATCAGCTGTTTGTTTGTGTCCCCTGTTCACCACGTCCAGTCACATTTTCACTGTAATAGTAATTTTAAGCCCATCCATGATGATTTTTCCTTAACCTATCTAAGTGGTTTGGTTGCCTAAATCTCTGCAAGTGTTTTTGTCTAATTCACAACACTAAGCACGTCTTTAGTGCGACCGAAAAGTGACGCTGAGGCGTCTGACAAAGCATCAGCATGTGACGAGTTGGGATGAGAATGTGTTGGGGTTGATTATTTTGTTGTCACAGCCATCTCTTGATCTCTTCCCCACTGTTTTCTCAAATAAGTGAATCAGCACCCTCCGCTGGGTTATAACAGCTAGCCAGTGTGTGAGGTTAAAAGTAACATTACTATCTTACAGTTGAGGCATTGAGTTGAGTCCACTGAAGGGAAACCAGGTGCAGTTAATTAAAAGTTAAGCATCAAACATATACAGCTGCGGTCACTGCCTTGTCAGTAGAAAGAAAAAGTGAATTGCGAAGCCACTCACACTCTTTAGGAAGGTAACAACATAATTAAAAGGAAACAACCAGGAGAGTTAGCTAGTTTTTCTTGTTTCTCCATGAGAGAAAAGAGATTGGGCTTCTACTAACGTGAGGCAGACCTACCCACTATCTCTCTGTCTGTCACTGTTTCTGTCTGTCTCTTTGCTCATTGGTTTCTTGTTTGGTAGTTGACACCTTTCTGTGGTGTTGTTGATATTGCAGAGGTGATATATGAACTCTACCTATTTCGTTGGACACTGAAGATGTTATTTTATAGCGTGCTGTCTACACAGACACAGCTGCAGAGACATAGCCTTTAAGTAACTTGGAATTTTCACAGTTTGACATTAATTAGTCGTCTGTTGATTGAGTGTGAGAAGACCTGCTGCTGAGTAATTAGCTTTAATAACTATGGCAGCATTCATCATGCTATGGGGCCCTGGGGCAAAAGTGTGCCATAGCCCCCATTCCTCTGGCTCTCTGTTCAGTGCCAGTACTGTTTTCCTATTGTAGAACACTACCTGGCCCGATAGATTTGCTATGTGGTCTTTTGATTAAATGCATTAATTAATTGCAATTATGCGACATACAGTATGAGTGCAAAACTGAAATACTTACATTTTTAAACCCCTTCAAAACAATGTCTCAAGGTTAAGTAATAAAGTTATGTATATGTTAGTTAATATTGTGAGACCAGAATACTGATCTGCAACTGGCCTTGTAGGCTATTTTTTGTATGACAAGTACATAGATAAGAGTGTGTTAGTCATGTTGTTATTTGATACATGCATTTATACTTTTAGTATTCAAACTTTTCAGTATACAATACTGATCTGTACCTGTATCAGAGTCATAGACTGTGTATAAGAAGTAGACGTAGTCACCGTGACGTCACCCATTGGTTTGTGGAATGCCGTTTTGAAGCCTTGAGTTCGGCATTTTGGCCATCGCCATCTTGTTTTTTTGCTACAAAAAGTGATACGAAGGAGGACATCTGTACAACCGAACAACTGAAGACATTTTTAGGTGACCAAAATATTAAAATGAACTTTCATGAACTGAAAAGTTCTAAGACAAAAATGCACCCAGACCGGTCAACGCCGTGGTAGCGACCTGTCAATCACAAGGTAGCCACACCCTAAAGCATACCCTGCTTTATGGTAATTTTCTCATAGACTTCTATACAATCGGACTTCTTTTTGCAACCAGAGAAGTCGCCCCCTGCTGGCTATTAGAAAGAATGCAAGTTTAAGGCACTTCCGCATTGACTTAATAAGTCAATGTATGGTATGTGCGTTGTTTAATTGTTCAAAATGAATATGGATCAATCTATTGTTTAAATATCATCCTGAAGTTTTGTAATTGAATATTATGTGGTTATTAAAACACACCACAATGGAACAGTAATACAATTTCAGTTTGTTAATGTTGGAAAATCGACACATTGTCCTACTGTATAACTGATGTATTTGGATGACCTGTCTGACTTGGCTTCAGAACCACTCCACTGTTACCATGAATGCTCAGTGTCAGAGTTAAATGAACTGGTCCCGGCAGTCTAGTCCGTGTGGTTTAAACTGGCCAGAACTGGTACTGAGTGAGAGAGATTCTCAACTTCCCTCATCCTCTCCTGGTTCACAATATGTTCTCTTGAATCCTACATTTCCTGTTTTATCCAAAATAGGCTGGGAGAATTTGTTTTTATTTTTTTCATAGAGTCTCTGGATGTCTGTTCTGGATCCAATTGTGAAAAGTAGCTGAAAATGTTAAGTTTTGATCTTCCTCAACACCCGCAAAGTTTTATAGACTCACTTTATGTGCCTTTTAGTACAAAAATACATTTTGCAGTGAATCGCAATTGGACAGGTTTGTCAATGAAATGAGCCTCACTTACAATCTCATTGCATCATAGTTGGTTTTGGACAAATTAAGATATTTTCTGTAAAATATGTGTTGGCTAAAAAAATCCAGAAATGTATTGTGCCTCAGGCATTGCTATTTAAATTTACTAAATCTTCCTGAACTAATGTTCACCATAGATCCATTAGTAGTGACCTATTTCCATGTTGAGAGCCCCCTACACAGGGAACCAAACATTGTCCAGCTGCAGTGCAACTACCTTATCCAGTGTGAGATCTTGCAACAACGCAACAACGAGAAAGTTTGTGACCAGCAGCCATGTTGAGATCAGTTGAAGAAATACCAGACACCGCAAACAACATTTTAGGAGAGAAATAGGCATTACAGTAACAGAATATTGATTCATATTTGATCAGCGCTCTCTAGTTTGACTAGTTTGATCGGAGTTTGGGAGTGATTGACAGCTGCCTCCGTTGAATGAACAGCCAATAGGAATGCTCTCTCTCTAAAATGACCTGTGATTGGCCAAAGTCTCCCATCACGGGCTAGATTTTTTAAAGCCTGAAAACAGAGCCATGATGAGGTGCAGAAGTCTAGTTTTCTCTCAGAACGCTTGAATTACAATATGCTGAAAGGTTATTATGGAATTTTTCCCCAATGATGCCAAAAATATTCTACCTACTGCAGGTTTAACCCACGTGCACATACAGGTACTTCACGTACAGGAAAGGACAAGGCTGGTGAAAAAAGTAATGAACATATCAGCCAAATAAAACATCACAGTGTTATGAAATCAAGCCTAGACATGGATCTTGTCTAACATGTAGATTTGCCATTGTGCATTTTTCTCTTTTTCCCTTCATCCTCTGTCCCTCTCCTTCCCTTTAGAGCTGTATTCAATAACTCTCCAGTCTGTGATTTCACACCTTGACCTCGAAACCTCGTCTTAACTCGACACATTTCCTGTCTCTCTTGTGAGATTTAAAGCCTCGGCTTCAGTAAAAGTGGCTGACCGTCAAACCTGTGGCAGCAGACATCCTCTGCTGAGAGTCCTCACCATTTTTGCATGTGTATGTAAATCTGTGTATTGACGCATGTAAACATTTGCATGGAAGAGAGAAAGAGATTAAAGCAACATTTTACAGGCATCACAGTAGGTGTTATGTCAGTCTCAACCTTTGTTTGTACTTTGTAGAAAGATTTTCAAATATAATATTTCCAAAGAAAATGTCACTTTTCTGCTGGCTTTACACATTAC
>CAKAKR010066708.1:39650-51057 GCA_916700685.1 Adelosebastes latens
CACACACACACTAGCAGCAGTGAGTTAGCTGGTTAGTTAATCAGTCACTGACCTACATTAATATGTCATAAGCCAGACTTTTATTGTGTTTATGTGCATGCATGTGTGTACCTGCGCGTCACCTCACACTGACAAGTCTGTTGGTGTGAAAAGAAAACAGCTGGTCTTTCAACAGCATGTCATGGTGTGTGTGTGTGTGTTCAGTGATTGAATGTCTTGTCTAATTTAATGTGGTTGATAAACTGGATCGTTGCTGAGCTGCGACACACGCACGCACGCACGCACGAATGTACACACACACACACACACACACACACACACACACACACACACACACACACACACACACACACACACACACACACACACACACACACACTTTTATTGCCAGAACCTATTGAAAACCATTCACTGCCAAAAATCTAAAACTGGCCCAACACCATTGACCATAAGTGGCTATTCAATCATTTAGATGTCATAACTAGTGACATATATATCCAGAATATTTCTCCTGTGGTGCAGGTTTAAATAATTTGAATTTCACAAAAGAAATGCGACAGCCTTTTTTTTTCCGTTGAACCGGCAATTTCAATCTCTGCAACCCATTAAATTATAGGTTCATTTGTACATTGCACACATCTGTCTACTTTCCTATCTATGCGTTCTGTTGGTGTCAACAGTGTCTGGGGCTCCTTCTAAATGTTTTTGGTGATGCTGATGCAGATGTGCGTGTAAAGCCAGCAGCTGTTGACGCAGCCAGCGATGCACTTAGCATCTTTGTGAGTGGAAGCCAGGTTGCCACTGAGCAGGAGATTATAGCGCACCTGGCCTCAGTCATATGGATTTTTGAAGCTCTTATGTCTAGACTTTTTTATGGGATTGTACTATGTTTTAAAATATTATTTTAAATTTGTTTCTTTGTAGAAAAATTAGACAATCCAAGTGAGATTTGTGTTGCTTTCAGCCCTTCATTTTGTCCCAGTGTTGGATCTGTAGGGGGAAACACAAAGTACTGTTGTATATACTGATTAAGACATACGGTGCACTTAATTAGAAGACATTAGTTCTCTAAAGGTTTCCAGGCTGCAGTTACTAGTGAAGCAACAGTTTGAAGTGTTGCAGCTATTTGAAAGAGAGAGCAGGCTTCCACAAAACTATTCACAACAAATCTATCATCTTTACTGTACTTCCAGCCTTTTCAATTACCTCTCACAACTGCACAGGGAAAATTTGCAAATTTGAGCCATTCATGTCAGAATGCAAATTGTTGACTCCTCATAACTACTGAATCAGAAAGTGGACATTTCACAACGGCCCAATCCTCAATGTCCACAGACTCACGGATTTAGAGGCGCGTTCCCACAAAGTCTGTGAGTGTTTAGGGCCCTCCCACTGTCAAATTGTCAAGTCCTTGAGGGCTCTCTCGCAGACATTTTGAGCCCTTTATGCACACTTTCCGTAAGTCCACATTTTTGCAGACTTTGCCTGGCGGAATTACCCACAAGTCATTGCTTTGTGATTGTTTCCCGGGGAAGCCCGGAGGCGTAAAAAGAAAAGGTAAACAAAGAGGATGGCACATGGATGTTCAGCCTGGCATATTAAATCTACACAGTAACAATAACATTAAGGATTCAAGATGGTACATAAAAACACATGAAATCAGAGGAATGCAAGCATTAGACTATATTACACACCTGGTTTATTCATCAACTATTTCTTGTAATTTTGCTTTATGATGCTGTTTCGACAAAAACGAGTACATTAATTATTTGACAATTAGTCTCATAAGGCAAAAGCGGGGAAAACATTCAAATTAAGCAAGAAAAAACATAAAATAAAACCCCACAATTACTAATTTGGTATCGTCAAGGTAACGTGAAATGTTGCCACAAAGTGCTGTCCCATTTGTATTTATACCATTCAGGTCATTCAGTTCAAGGCTTAAGGCCTTAGGGGGGACGTTGGGATTGGGCCATCAAAAGTAACAAATGCTAAAGGAATGTTAACATGTGTTGTTTACACCCACCTGTTTTTGTGCACATTTTCAATTTGTGCATTAAAAAAATAGAGTGGAAAGGCAGGAAATTCGAATAAAAGAACACTTGACTGGAGAATTAGTACCACCATAACTCCTAATATTCACATAACGGTTGTGAATGGAAACATACCTTAATTTTCTTTTGCAGATTATCTGCAAATTCGGTTACATTTTGTGCATTTGGATGGAAACTTGACTACTAATAGTTGACTTCAAATGAAACACTCTTTAATGTTGAGTACACATTACACAAGAATCAAGCCGATTTTTGGTCCGATCCCCCCTCACAACAACAGTCAGCAAAGCCCTGATTTTTTAATGGTTCTAAAGATTATCTTTCCAGACATTCCTGTGGTGTGAGGTATGTTAAGAGTGTTTTTTTACATCCCCCGATCAGCTCGGAAGTCCATCCTGGCTGCGCCGATTTCAAATCATAAATATTAAACATGTTCAATATTTACCATTTGATATCGTGTTGTGTATGGGGAACCCCAAAGACAGTTGATGACGCAGTTACGTGGGAAAGAACGCCAAGCTGACTGAAGCAGAAAGACAACCACCGCCGTCATGGCGGCCTCGGCTAATGCATGAGCTAGTGCAAAACGCGAAGCATAAAGTAGTAGTAAGATGGACCTCAGAAATGGTAGTTAATAGTAGTTAACCAAAGTAGTGCAAAAACTTCATCACATCGCTAATTCTTCCTGCCTGTCGTTCGCCATGTTTGTTTAAACTAAAGTCATGTTTGATCGTGAGAGATTTTGCGAGATTTCTCTTACTTTTAGTCGGGACTCTGTTGTTCATGAATGGAATCTATTAAGATTTGAAAAATCTTTTAGTGTGGGCCAGCCTTAAGCCAATATGCTCAATCCAGTAATTGAATATTATTTGTATATACGTCCATAAAACACCCATACAGTCCTCTATCTTTTTAGTGTGCAATGTGTACATGTATGTTAGATTGATAGTAATTAGGAGGGATGTTTACAGTATGTAATTGCCACCATGACGTACTAAGTAGGCCTAATGATGAAGGATTATAGTGTTGCGGATTCATTTTAGCACAACTATAGACGGCAGAAACTTACTGGACTGCACCACAATGTTTTTTCCTCTTGCTCCCTGTCTTGTCATCTCTGCCTCCCTCGACCCCCACCTCTCCATCCCGCCGTGCCTCAGTCACTTACAGCGGCCCCACTACGGATTTTTTTTCAGTCACACCTCTCAGTCAAGCCCAACCTGAGTCACTGGTCTGAAATGGTCATTGGCCAGCAGAACTTGAATGTGTGTGTGTGTGTGTGCATTATAAACCGCCGATCTCACTGAACTGAAACGTCAGTGTCACTTTGGAGTGTTCACTTGTCCAAAAAAGGAAAGGAAGCATGAGAGGAATGGAGAAGATTATTGTCCTTTTACATAGAAAACACATAGTATGTCAACCATAAAGTAAATCACATAGTTGGCTGCAGCAGAGATTGTAAATCTCTTACTGTACATTACTATTCTGGAGTTGAAGACGTTCACTGCAGGGCAATTAGGAAGCGATGGGAGACATATTAAGTGTGAAGTACAAAGGTGTCTCCTAATCAGCAGTGAGAATAGGTAGCTGAGAAAGAGCTGAATTCACCAGTGACTTCTTTATCACCTTCTCCGCTACCACTCACATTAAGACGACATCACCTGATTATATTTCTCAAAGTCTCTTTATGATCACTTGTGAATATATGCATCTACAACAATATTAATGAGCTCTGCAGTGATGTGTTATTTAGCTCTGGAGTTGTTATTTGTGAGGATTTAGGAGGATTTTCAACTTTCCACTGGTTATAAAAGTCATTACACTTTTACCAGTGAAATGTACTGTTGCAGTAATTTAGGGTTTTCAAATTTATATTTTTTCTTCTTCTGAATGTCTGTATGGATGTGATTATTTATAAATACACTCAACTCAAATCAACAGTTTCCCCAATGTACTCATGTGTGAACAATAACAGACGTGCCCAAACACACACTAATAAACTCCAGGCCTTTCAGGACTATTGAGTTTTTATTGTGGCAGTTTAATCAGCGACTGATTCACACCTCTGATGCCAGATGAATGAAATTAACTCCAATTAAGAATCTGGTAGGAGAGACTAGCTGCAGTAGTTACAGGCAGCCCTGATGTCTCGTATAGGAGCCGCTAGCCAACAGACACCTTTCCACTCGATAATTATTGACGCTTCTCCTTCTTTACTGTAGCAGTTAGCCTATACAACAGTTCAACAGTTACAACCAGTACAAAAGTATAATCACAAAGAGTCAGACCTTTCTTCAGTGCTGACACAGCACTGTGGAGATACGTCTGGCTATGAGACAAGGACGTTAGTGGTATAATTAACATTACTCAGTAATATTTAAATATAATATAATAATGCCATTCTAAAGTGCCGTTGAATTTATTGATTTCAATTGCATAATTAGCCTCTTGTGGCAATAATGACAAGCTGACAATGTTTTAATGTCTGACTGACAACCCTGATGATGAGACAGCTCTGCATTGTAGCTACTTGTATCGATTGAACGGCTGCCGATCGAAACTGACCGGTCATCAGCTGATTGGCCATGACCGGTGACTGACCATCAGTCTTATATTAACGATTTTTTACTGGTCACATTTACACACGTGTGCCGTTAACAATGGTGACATTGACTTGCATTATGATGGAGTAAAACTCTTTTCAGTAAAAATTAGTATTGGGCGAAGATAAATTCTAATGTTATCATGAAGTGTTCATATGTTATCTTGCAAAATGTTTGAAGGAGATTGTTTTCACAGCAATATAAAATAGATAATAGAGAGAGAAATATGACCTGTTTAACTTCCTGATTCTAACGTTAGCTCTAAGCAGCCTATAATCTATAATTAAAACTACAAATGCAAATAACTATTTTCAATCAAAGCAAATATTTAAATCATTTGAATTGTGTGTTTTTATGTAAATAACCACTATAGATGACAACAACAAAGTAGACGGATAACATTTAGAGTTTTTGACTGTTTACACTGACTTCCGGACGGTTGAACATTTTTTTTGGCATGGTGGTAAAAAAGAGTTAATGTGGAGCCTTACTGCCAATCATAGTTCTTAGAAAGAAAAATTGGAATCGGCAGGCCAGATTTAATCTGATCTGGTGAAATTAGAGTTGCTAGCTTAAACGTTCACATGAGTTTGTGTGCATTGGAGACAGTCATTGGTGACAGCGAAATGTTTCCCCGATATTGTCAAGTACCAATTAACTAAATTTTTCCCTTTTTCACTGGTCAAAATTGGAGTTTTATGCATCATTTTAAGCCAGCTGACATTTTCCTCTCAGTTATATGTCATGTGTGTGTGCTGTGGCATGAAGACAATGACAGTTCTGCAGACGAATGTGTGCCAGAATATGTCCCATGTATGCGCGCTATTAAGACCAAAGCAATGGTATTTTAGCTAATGAGATGTTTCATAATTTGCGAAGCAAGAGTAATAAAAATGTGTTTAATAAGGCTGTTGTGTCCAGGAGCCAGCTGTGTCTCCATCTGGTTATGAAAAATAATAAAATCACATCATCACCAGTGTGTTTGCCAGCATTTAACTGCAGCTTTGGAGGCCTGGAAGAGAATTCTGGCTGGTAGATAGACACTTCCACAGAAACCAAAAATCACAGCCAGTATATATAAAGTTTAAAACACGGATATGATCGAGTAAAGATACAACTATTAGTATGTACAGTCTCTCCTTCTTCACATCCATGACATTGAAGCAGACACACAAACACACACTTACAGTACACAGCATGACTTTGTCTACATGACCTTTTTAAATCCAGTTTTCTAAAAGAAGCAGCACAATTACTGCCCTCTCACTCTCCACACCGTTTTGCCTTCAATGTTACACAGTCGTATGTGTGACAATGTGCGAGGGCGTGCGCTCTTGGCTGCGTTTGTGTGTCCGTGTGTGTGCTGTGACCTTTCTGCTTCAACCTGGCTCGGAGTTTAAATGGAACCTGGGTGTTTTCAGAGCTGTCTGGCAGCGAGCCTGGCTCACAGAATCACACAATATTTTTGCTGTTTGACTTTGCTTTAGTGTTAAAGGTTAACTGTTAATCAGGGTGTCGTTTTGGCCGCCGGACAAAGGCACGCATCCTGTACTAACAATGTTGTTCCCTCCCCTCCTTCTGTCTCTTCTGTCCTTCCAGTTGCTTCTTTGTGAACACTGACTTAGAAAAAATTGAGAGTACATAGAGATAAATAGAGTAAACTTTATGGGGGAAATTTATCTTGAGCACAGTGTACAGTCTGTTGCTTTACATGAAAAAACATCACAAAAACAACATGAAAACATCTTATTTTTCACATTGATAATAAGGCAGCTTAAAAAACAACCTAAAAAACTTACTTTTGTCAGGTGTTTTCCATACTGGCGTTACGTTGTTTCCCTACGTGTTTTACTTAGTTTATGTACTTATTTTAAGCCCAACCATGACGTTTTCCCTTAACCTAACTAAGTGGTTTTGTTGCCTAACCCTAAGTGAGTGGCTTTGTAGCCCCTGGTGTGTAACGCCTTTAAAGTGTTACAGTGCTTGTGTATTTATTGCACATTACCCTATTGCACAGACTCAAACAAACACAGGACTTTCAAGCGGAGGACAGCAGTGTTCGAGACCGTTGTTTTGTAAGTCACATCAGTGATGTCTGTCACGTTTTGTAGTGAGGTTTGACACATGTTTTCTGTACGGACGTTACCTTGTTTCGGTACGTGTTTTACTTAGTTTACGTACTTATTTTAATCCCAACAATGACGTTTTCCCTTAACCTAACTAAGTGGTTCTGTTGCCTAATCCTAAGTGAGTGGCTTTGTTGCCCCCTGCTGGTACTGCATGTTAATACAGCCGTGCTATATTCATATCTCCGCGAGACAAACCATGAAACTGACATGCTATCCTCTGGTTCTATTACATGCTTTGGCGTGATATCGGGTTGAATTAATCGCACGCAAAAAATGCCCCTGGTGTGTAATGGCCTTTAAAGTGCAAAAATGCTAAGTGTTACCGGGCTTGTGTATTTATAGCACATTACTATATAAAGTGCTTCAGGAATGACATCTTTTTTTGTAGGCCAACCAGGAAGTTAGCATCGCCCTGGGTTCCCTCGACATAAAGCCAATGGGATTTTTCCATTGGGTTTTGGATTATTGCAGATAACAAGCTCTGTGGCAAACATATGCTTATGATACCTACACGTTTTGTTCAGCAAGATAATCTCCATAACTGAACACCACTTTTATGATTTTTGAAGCTATACATTAACTACACCACGGTCCAATGAGCATGAGTATACACAACGAGGCTGTAAAGGCGGACGAGTCGGCGAGATGATGTTTAGGAGTCTCATTTAGCCACTTGTTAGCAACCGCCTTTTTTAAGACATATAAAGGCTTCAAAATTCACAAGTGGGTTACTTATTGATGTATTTTATGTGTTAAAACAAAACGTTAAAAACTCTTAAGCTTGTGTTAACCACAGACCTTATTTCAGGCATCTAATTAAAAACCCATTCAAAAAACCCTTTAGTAATGCTCATTGGGCTCCCTCTCGGTCCAAGGTAGCTTCCCTTTGTCAATGTTGTTTGGGTTATGGTAGACCCACCGCCGAACATTGATCCACAATGTCATGGCCAAGCAGGGTTTTTGGTGCCTCTGGAATTCGTAGGTTGTATTATAGCCTCTATATGGTGAGAGTATGGGCCAGGACCTGAAGCTACATCATTAAAAACCTATACAACTGGTAGAGTACTACACAAAGAATACTAGTGCTCCTCCAGAGTGGCAGTGAGGAACCTGAAGTTTGCCTCGATGGGCCCTCCTTTGTTCAGTCTGTCTTTCCCACTGGCAGACGCAGCCATCAACACAAAAAAACACACAAAAGCCGAATAACAAACGATCTGAGATCCGAGTGTGACACGGATATGTCGGACTCGAGACAACGGCAGCGACGTGACAGCTCCGCAACATCAAGTCAGCTCTGTCAGATTTACACCAATAATAACGGAGAAACATGACAGAGCTATGGCATAGAAATACTGTCACAGCTCACTTGGCTGGTCTGACACTGCATTTCCTAAAAAACAAAACAGGGCATGAGTTTTTCAGGCAAAGCCAACGAGGGAGCTGGGATAGAGTGCTTTTGAGGTGAGGATTAGAAAACGGAAGCCGTTTTTAGCCAATCTGGTAAAAATGTGAGTGTTTGCAGAAGACGGAGCACACAGATTGCAGGGTAATCAGCACTGAGAAACAGAGATTGAGTGATTAAACTGAAGGTTACTGTCGGTAACTCGACACACGGCTGCTGTCACTCAGGTTTCTCACAGTCCTCTCTTTGTTTACTCTTAATTCTCTCACTCACTACAGGGATCTCAGATGTTTTCCACTAATAGGATGGCCTTGTGTGTTTATGCAGCAATAATCCTGACAGATTCAAGGATAAGTTAAGTGTAGATGTATGGAAAGATAAATGATCCAATGTGTATGTGTGGTGGTTATGCCAGCATTAAATTAAAGTGATGATAGACTTTATGTACGTTTATATCCGGAGATCATTGAAGCAAGTAAGACACATAGTGATACTTTGAAAATACATATAGAAATGCAGCTTCAATAGCTTCAGTTTCATACTTTGATCTGTACATAATACACTTTTTCATTTTAACAGACCAATTTACAGACCCATATGCTGTACTGGCTGATAGTCGCTGTCCATGGTCCTGATTTTCATCTTGGCTGACTGTGAGTCTGCCTCAAAAGGAGCAGTGTCAACACAGTCTCACAGCAGTTCGCAAAATAGTCACGAAAATTAATCTATTTGATTCGTGTACATAGACACAAATTTCCCTTTTTTTCCTGTGACGCTCAGCACAACTTTCCACAACGTATTTTTCTAGCTTTTTCCTGTCCAGCAACACGTGATGCATGCGTCAATTTCCGCTACAGTCTTTTCAAAATAAAACTACTCAATTAAGTTCAGGAACAGATCGACTTGGTTAGGCTTAGGCAAAAAAAATACTTAGTTAGGTTTAGGAATAGGTCGCGGTTTGGATTTAAATAATACCGGAATTGCCGTAACTTAATTACGGAAGTTAAGTGACAAATAAATCAATGCTGACTTCTGGTTTCACACGGGACATTAGCACCGGTCTCCTGGGCTAAAGTTCTGTGTTTTTTGAGCCGCCCATCCACCTCGACCTCCTCCCTACACGATGTTCGCCGCTCTTTATACTTCCCGGTTCACAATTCTGTGGATTACATACGGATTGATTTCGGCTGACCATCACAAAAAAATGTGACATTCGTGTCTATTTACACGAATCAATACATTATATTTCGTGACTCTTTCATGAACTGCTTTGAGACTGGGCTGACTGGGCATAAATAAAATATAATATTAATAAGTATGTTTTCTTTAGTGTAGAATCACTTGAAAATGAGAATCGTTGTGTTTTCGTTACCTTAGAATGAACCCTTAATATCTACATAGGGAGTGGGTCCTCTTCACGGAGCCAGAAATGTTTCTACAGTGGCCCAGAACGGACAAACCAAACTCTGGCTCTAGATAAGGCCATTTGCGTTTTTCGCGCCGGCCAACGTAGTTCTCCTACACGCTTGGCACACGGGAGAAATTCCAGGTGGTTGCAATCTGCAACCTCACCGCTGATGCCGCCAAATCCTACACACTCCACCTTTAAAAGAAGCTTTTGTTGCGGCCTATTCCAAATCATGATATTCTACAAATATGAATACTTCATTGATGTTTATTTTCAACTACAGGAGCTTACACTTCTCTCTTAAGGTTTGAAGGTGTGTTAAGATAGCTGTAGACGAGACCCAAGGCCTTGCTATATGGCCTATGCCTTAAGCCGGCCCTGGCTGTAGATAAGTGGCAACACAAACTCAGACCACTCACCAGGAACTCCAGTTGTTTGTTGTTTTCCTCCACATACTGTACTCTCCCCCCTTTTTCTTCTTCAGTTTGTTTACATGCACTGAAGAAACCAGATTACTCAGAGAAATCAGGTAATTGGAGAAAGCGTTTACATTTGAAAGTATGGCTTGATAATTTTAACGAGAAGACGCTGCCATCTGACTTCTTTTTTTTTAAATACGAGGATGTATCGCTGTGTGTAATGATCTCTCCTCTCATCCAGCCACTCTTGTACTATCTCATTAGTCTTTGTCATATACATGTGTACTTGTAAAATGCTGATTAGAAACCTGCACTGCTTGTCTCTGTACCTTTGTGAGTTATAAAAAGCAAGCGTAAGCACACATTTTTCACTCAGACATTTTCAACTGAGGCATCTTTACCTCAATTTCCCCCTCTCCCGGCATTTCTTCCCTCTGACTTTATATGCAACTGTGCCGCCTATAGTGTTCCCTTCGTGCTCAGTCTGAAGACACCTTTGGCCATCCATTGGTAGGAGTTGGGAACACTGACAGCACTACTGAGGGCATAACTGCACTGTAAGAAGAAAGTTAAATCCCAGGCTTATATCCCTTTTTTTGCGTGGAAAGAAACTTTTCCATGTTGTTTTTACCTCCATTGTCCAACAACCAACTTCACATCCAAAATCATCAGCTGCTTTAACGGAATACGAAAGTGATTTCTGGCAACTTAATTATGTTTTATTGGCTGTTAGAACTGGTATGACTTCCTGAAAATCTCTGTCAGTGTCACTCATCTTGCATTTCTTTGACTGCGATTGCGACTATCCTTTAGCCTTTATGAACCCACCACCTCCAACAATTCATTGTAAAACAATGTAAAACTGTGAATGCACATCGTCACACAAGACTTCAGTCCCGTTTTGACCACGGGAACTTTGCCTCCAGCCCAGACGCACAGGAGTTTGTGAAATATTCACGAAATTGAATGTACTAATTCATGTACATAGACACAAATTTCACTTTTTTTTTGTGATAGTCAACACGAAGTTAATTCATCTTTAATCCACGTAGTTGTGAACTGGGAAGTATGAGGAGCGGCCAACGCCGCGTAGGGAGGAGGTCAGCGTGAACAGGTGGGTCAAAAAAACAGGACCAGGACTTTCGCCCAGGAGACCGATGTTTGTGTCCCGTGTGAAACCACAAGTCTAAGTTGATTTATTGGACAAGTAACGTCCGTACTTAAGTTACGAAACTTCCAGAGTTATTTCAACCAAAACCACAATCTTTTCCTAAACCTAACTAAGTAGTTTGTTGCCTAAGCCTAACCAAGTCGATCTAACCATCTAACAACATCTCACGTGTTGTTGAAAGTCGTGCTGAGCGTCACGAAAAAAAAGGTAAATTTGTATCT
>CAKAKR010066708.1:51077-76250 GCA_916700685.1 Adelosebastes latens
AGAAACTTTTCCATGTTGTTTTTACCTCCATTGTCCAACAACCAACTTCACCTCCACAATCATCAGCTGCTTTAACGGAATACCAAAGTGATTTCTGGCAACTTAATTATGTTTTCAGTCCCGTTTCGACCACGGGAACTTTGCCTCCAGCCCAGTCGCACAGGAGTTTGTGAAATAGTCACGAAATTGAATGTATTAATTCATGTACATAGACACAAATTTCACTTTTGTTTTGTGATGGTCAGCACGAAATGAATTAATATC
Source organism: Adelosebastes latens (assembly GCA_916700685.1). Lineage (NCBI taxonomy): Eukaryota > Metazoa > Chordata > Actinopteri > Perciformes > Sebastidae > Adelosebastes > Adelosebastes latens. Next base: position 51,342 of record CAKAKR010066708.1, read on the forward strand.
TAATCCACGTAATTGTGCACGCAGTATAGGGAGGATGTCAGGGTGAACGGGTGGGTCAAAAAACCAGGACCAGGACTTTCGCCCAGGAGACCGATGTTTGTGTCCCATGTGAAACCACAAGTCAAAGTTGATTTATTAAGTTACGAAACTTCCAGTTATCTTAACCCAAACCTCAATATTTTCCTAAACCTAACTAAGTAGTTTGTTGATTAAGCCTAACCAAGTCGATCTATTCCTAAACCCAACTAAGTAGTTTTATTTTGAAAAGACTGGAGCGAAAATTGACACGTGGGTCACGTGTTGTTGAAAGTTGTGCTGAGTGTCACGAAAAAAAGGGAAATTTGTGTCTATGTACACAAATCAAATAGATTAAATTCCGTGACTATTTCATGAACTGCTGTGAGACTGTGTTGTTCCCTCCGAACTAAGGACCTTTTGAGGAACTCATTGCGTTTTGACTGCAGCGACCAGGGTCTAAATTAAGTTCCGGGACATTTTACGCGGGCCTTTTTACTGCCCAAAAAGACCCTGGTCGGGGAATAGTACTTTCTGAAAGTCACAGAACTTTCGGGGTGGAGTTTGCAGGGATGACCGTCACCAATTGGTGAAACACACACACAGCGCTGCTGCTTCAACTCGTGTACCGCTTCATGAATAAACAAGAAAATACTTTAGTATTGATTTGGGAACATTTTAGGACGAGGGGAGAGCATTTCTCTTTGTTTGATAACAATATAAGTAAAGTTAGGCTCTGCTGTCTGAGAAAGAAAAGTTATTTACTCATTGTTTCATGGTGGTCATGCTCTAAAGCACAAATAAATAACCATCAAACACTCAACAGATGATTTACTGTGAAGACGGACGCTCTTAGTTTCATTCTCCTTGTCTGCATTTCATTCAACTTCGCTGACTGGTCAAACACACACTGTTTCAACTGTACAGCTTCATTCATAAAATCAAATCTCTTGCCTACATGTAATCTTCACAGGTCTTAAGACCGCGGAGGAAACACAGACAACAGTGGGCTGAAGGAACCTTTTAGTTCCCTAAAAGTAGAAAAGTCCCAGGAACATTTTGGTGGAAACCCGGCTTTAGCTGAGCCTAGGTTTATGTGTAATGTTAAAAACATAAATATTCATTCCAAGGATGAATGAAGCTCGGTCCGCAGCAGCCGGTGCAATAGTACCCAGCTTCATTCTTTTTTTATAATTTAAACAGACCACTCATTTGTGCTTCCCCAGGTGTCACCGGTGCTCCAGCTGACTCAGTGCCTCACACACTTTGATATACATGCTGTCAGAGCACAAGCTGCATGCCACACTGACTGCTCCTACTTTTAAAGTACTTTCCAACTTTCCGTAAAGGGACCCTTTGGCATCGCCAGTGTTTTGGCTGACTCAGTGCCTGATAACCACATACGAGCAAATAGATACAAAAATTATACAAGTCAAAATCACATAACACGCAAAAATACATCATAACAAACTTTAAAAGTGACAGGGACTAATGAAAGTTTCCTCTGGCATCCCCTGCTGTTTCAGCTGACTCAGTGTCTGAGCATCACATAATAAAGTAATACAAACTGTGCACCAAATGGACCTCTCTTGTTCTAAAGTGCTTCCTGAAAACATCCCCCCGGGGTGGCCGATGCACCGGCTGACTCAGTGTCCTGACAACCAGCGCAACACATGCAATAATGATGCACACATAAAATGAAATATATATGGGATGTCAATTTGAGCACTCTTATAACTGTATAAATAGGGCCCTCATGACTTTGAGTCTTCATATGCAGTTTGCATAACATTTCCTTAACCCCACACATTTTGCCCACAACAACAGCTTTTAAAAGTGACTTTTTAGTGTCTTTCTTTGGTCAACATGTAAAATTAAAACACCTTATTGCTGAGTTGTTGTTGATCTGTGCCATGGCAATCGTAAATTATGAGAAAGTTTGGGGGGAGAGAGAGAGTTTTAAACAAAATGTTGCTTAATGGGCTGAAACACTGTTGATTTAAAAGTATAAGTTCCTCCATTCTCCGTTTGCCATTTGTCTTAATTTAAGAAAACTTGTGGCATTCACCAATTTTCTTGTATTATGATGCTTTCCCTTAAGTATGAATGGAATTCATGAATGCTCGTACCTTGCTGTATGAGTCATGTACAGATCGTCTGCCTTCATATCTGGTTCCACAGGGAAAACACACTTCAGAATTATGCCTTAAACAACCACAGAGACACAAAACAACCACAGAGACACAAAACAACCACGAAAGAACCAGAAAAAAAGGAAGAGAGGTTTAGGATAAGAGTGGGAAAATGTTCTTGCTTGAGGCCCATTGTACCAAAACGATAGACAGACATTTCATCATAGGGGTCAAAGGTCACTGATAAGCTAGCTTTGTAGTGGTAACGAGTGTCGCTTTTCAAAAGAATTTACCCTAATTCCACTTTGGTCTCTCCCATCCAGTAATTCACCAAAGAAGATCACTGCTATCATCACGACTGAATCATTTACTGTCTCTCACTCTGCTTGCTCTGACTCAAACAAAATCCTTCTCTCCTCTTAGATTTTCAATTTATTTCTGTAGCTAGTACTTTGCTCTACCTAATCATTCACATTTGTGCTTCCTGCGTTTGAGATGATCTAGTAATTCTAGTATAAGTTACAGTGTAGCTGTCTATGAAATGAAATGTGAATAAATGAATGCAGTGTTGAATCTCTGAAAATCATTCTTTAAACAACAGATTTTTATTATGTATTCACAGTATCTGCACATCTACACATGGAAGGGCCAGAGCCTCTGTTTGAAGTAACTTAACAAGTACAAAGAGATTACAAAGAGATGCAACTAACTGCAAAAGACACAAAACGACTACAAGGAGACACACAATTCTTTGAAAGAGACATAAAGCAACTGCCAAGAGATCCAAAACAACCACCAAGAGATCCAAAACAACCACAAAGAGACACAAAACAACCAAAAAGAGACACAAAACAACCACAAAGAGAGTCAAAACAACCACCAACTGTAGGCTGAAGATCTACCAGCGGCTGTCTGTAAATGCACTGTTCCCGTGTTACAAATTTATTTTAATGGTGAGCAAGACCTCCTTCAAATTTCTGATTTTGACGCTGACATTGCATGACTTTATGCAGGCTACAGGTTTTGCTTATGGGCTGAATGTGCACTTCTCAATGTGCTGATGATCAGTTTCAATATGATCAATCCAACTTGGTGAGCAAGCAAACCTTAAAATGGCAATCTCAAAGATTTCCATTTGAATACATATCTGTCCAGTCACTATCTGTAGCCAAATGAGGTAACACAATGGTGATTGAGCCTATAGCCCACTGATGAAAGTATATTTGCAGTATTATAAACTTGGTGTCTGTGATGACATTTCCAGAAAATTAGTTCTTCTCCATCGTATACACACAAAAAAAATTAAACTATGCAAACAAATCTGAAAAGTTGAAACTCAGGTACATAGAAAAAAGTGTGATGGTTCTGTTAGTTTGGGATTTAAATGATTTGTTAAGTTCTTTTGTGTTTGCTCTCTCTCTCTCCCCCTCCCCTCTCTGTCTTGTTCTCCTGGCAGGTCATGTGTGTGGCAGGAGGTGTGGCTGGCTCCTCCCGTGGTAGCAACGAGGCACACCAGGTTTCATCCAGCTCATCAACCTCTCCATAAAAGCCTGGTCTTCCCTCCACTACTCTGCCAGATAGTTCCGTCTCGTTCGGTAATGCTCTGTGTGTCTTTTTCTTCAGTGTTTTCTGCCACAGCATCCACGCATGCAGAGTCCATCAGGGTGGGAGGATCTACAGATGGCCTCCGACTGATGGCCTCATGCATGGCATCTCATGGAGCATCTCAACTCCTACAGAAACACAAGCAAGAGTGAAAGTTATCCAATACTGACCGGACATAAAAATGGGGTTCATAGACAAACATGAATGCAAGGGAACATGTCACACATCACTGAGCATTTAGCCTACCAATACAATTTAAACCACACCTTATATTTCCGCTTCAGATTGTCCCACTTTTTAGCAACTTGTGTGGGGGTTTACACTGGAAAGGCCCATCATCTGAAGAATTTCCCCGGAGTGATACGTGAAGATATGTTACTGGTTAACTCATGTGTCAGCAAGTAGTTAGGTCTACAGCCACAGGTGTCAGCTCACATGTAAATAATAATTATTATAGCAAGTTCAGGTGAAATCATTTAAGTACCAATACATAAAGGCTATATAGATCATATCTTAATCCAATAAAAACAGTTGTCACCGGACTATTTTCGGAATGATATTTGCAGACTACGTACTGGGCAATTGACTATTATATGACAACATGAAGTACAGCAAATTAGTGCTGAATGCTAGAATGCTTTTGTTGATATAATAATTTGATATTAACAGCTGTTTGCACTTGTAAACATCATGTCACGATTAGGCCTATGGCAGTTAAATTGGAGCCTAAATGTTCCAATAAAAACATGAATTGGCTATGATCAATGTGAAATGTCATTAAGGAATGTGTTTAGAACAGCAACTTATGAGGTGCCACACACACTGTGAAGGGCAGAAAGTTTGATCATCTTAAACAACTACAATTTATAATAACACACTTACTTTTGTGGTTACGCCATGGTTTGAGATTATTTCAGCTGTGTGTCACGTGCCTTTTATACAACACGGATGCCGAAAACACTTCCGCAAAGGATACACCAGTGTATCCTTGCTCATAGCTCCTTCGGCAAGCCTCCACGATCCTCGCTCCTCGCTCCTTGAGATGCATTTTACGAATTGGGATGTCCTCCAAGATGGAGGGCTGAGATTGATTTCCGGGTCACAAGCCGGAGGAGCGAGGAGCGAGGAGACGAGGAGGCAAAAAAGTCGGAAAATGAGATGCAGCTATAGTGGCCGCAAAGAGACTTAAAACGACCACAAATAAACACAAACAACCACAAAATGTCCAAAATGGGACGCAAAACAACCACGACGTGACACAAAATGACTACAAAGAGACAAAATGACTTATGAGACACAAAAATGACCAAAAAGAGAGGCAAAACAACTACAAAGACAGGCTAAACGACCACAACGGAACACAAATGTTAAGAACTGGGTTCAAAACGTGGACTCAAAAGCAGCACACAACGAGAGTCTAAGGAATAACAAAAAGATTTATTATAAAGAATAAATGTTCTTTGGACGGGACTGTGGTCTTGGGGGTCCGGCGTGGCAGTACTAGTGTCTATCAGAGAAAACAGGGTAAGCAAAAATCCAAAAACGAGCAAAGACAAAGCAAAAATGCACACAAGGTAATTGAGCCTGAAAACATCTAATATGTCTAACGTCTGATATACTGCAGGTGGGTGTCTTGATAGGATGATTGGTGTCAGCTGCGCCAGCAGTAACCGCCTAGTAGAAGGAGGAGGTGGACCACAACCTCCTACACACAGACAGACAAGACAGACAGGGGAAAAAACACACAGGAGACAAAAGGGCAGGGAAACAGAGGAAACACTGGGAAAACTGGAATGCCAGGTGATACCATGACAACAAAATGGTTGCGAAAAGACTTAAAACGACTACAAAGAGACACAAAACCACCAACAAACCCAAAACAACCACAAACTTAAGACTTAAAAGAGACACAAAGCAACAACAAAGACTGTGTTGTGTCTCTTTCAGTCTGGGTGTCTTGCTACTCTATTGGAGGGGTGGGAGGCCTTTTACAAGTCCGTGCTCCGGGGCCCCGTTGTCTCATAGTTCGTCCATGTGTGTCCATGTGTGTGTGTATTTGAAAAAGCTGTGTATGAAAGTTTGTGTGTGTGTGTGTGTGTGTGTGTGTGTGTGTGAGGCAGTTGTAAAAAAGCCACACAAAGCTCATAACAGCTCACCGCTTTCCGTAACAGCCCCCCATTTACTGTAGCAATGAAACTATTGTGAATGTCTGCCTAAAACTTGAGTACAACCCACTGTGTCAACAAGTAAACACTTTGTCAAAACCACTTAACTCCACGGGGTCCTGCCTGAATCAGTGGCACACACTGGGCCAATGTGTACGATGTTAAATATGGCGTGTATGGGATCCCCATCGCGTCAATGATTGATTTTAGCCGCATGACGTATTGCACTTAAGTAAATCAATGTGCCGTTAGTCAATATTACCCACACAAAGACACAGCACAGACCTGAAAATGCCACTCTCTCTCTCTCCTTAATGACTTTCATCCTCTCTCTCTCTGACACTGATATTATTACGGTCGTATCGTATAGAATATTATTCCCCAGCACTTAGTAACCTTTAGCACACATCCATTTTCTAAACCGCTCAGCCTGTTCAGGGTCCCCGCGCAAATAACCTTTACCATTTCATGTAATTTTTATCCTAGAAAACAGGCAGACCGATGATATTTTTCTTCCAGTAATTTGCTAAATGATAACGATTATTCTGGATGGTGATTACAATTATAAAACATGGAGGGGGAAAAATATGAAATTTATCATTTTTTCTAGACAGTAAATTGAGTTTCAGAGAACTTACGTGCTCTCGCAGAGCTTACATTTCAGCCATTTTCCTAAATGGGAAGCATATGGGTTCAGCTGCATACGCTTGTTCAAATGCATTAGTGCTGCAGTAATATTCTGTGGGAGTGTAGATATTTTTTGTAATAATAATCTGTCTCTTCTAAAAGGTTAAGTGTCCTATTATGTTTCAACGAGATGTACTGTAGCACTCAAGTCTTTTATGTTTAGTATGTGGTTATTATGACTACTTTAATGCCCTATATGGATATTCTGTAGGGTTTCATCTTTATTTCACAATACATCAGACCGGCATATAGGGGTACTTCGCAAAAGGTCAAGGCCACGCCCCTTTTTGGGGGAAATAAAACCGAAGATCCCATAGACTTCAATGCAATTTGACGTATGTTTGTATTGTAATTTTGACAAGTTCGTATGCATTCATCCCTTGTTATACAAACTTTTGTTTTATACACATGTCTAATAATTATTTTGCGACCTTGCCTGAACCTGAGTGTTCACGATACCTTAATAAATTAAGGTTGATCGCCGCCATGTCCCTTCAGTTTTTACCCGTCCAAAACAGTGGCCGGATATTGCTTATCCAGACTTCTAAACATATTTTGATTGAATCACGTTAGGCTAAGTGTTGTCTGTACATAATCAACGTGTTAATAGTTGGTAAATTGGTTATCGGTGACAATGGGGCCAATCTATTCAATTCAATTTTATGTTTATATACTATATACATTATATACTGGAATTTTAATTCCTGTTTACGTTTTGACCAATTTGTTGCTGCATTAAAAAGGTTTACACCTGAATTATAATTCTTGATAATTTTGAATTTTATTTTGCCAAGTTGCTGTTGTACGATTTATTATTTTAATAATAAATAACAATTCACTTAATCTATATCTATGTATTTATTTGTTAAGTATTGTTTTACAAAGTTAGGAAAGCAATGTTTAGGTCAAGCCTGATGTTGCCGCACACGTAAAAGAATAATACCAGTCACTTCCACACAGTGAGGAAGTGACTGGTTATTTAATAAACACTGGTATCGGCCGATACTCAAAGCCCAGGTATCGCTGTCGGGACTGAAAACGTTGGATCAGTGCATCCCTATTAGTAGTCGACTGTTCGATCTATAGGCTGAGATTTAGTTGGAGACGAGAGTCTGATGCTGCTGTAACGTTAATGTAGGACTGTATTACTGCAGAAGCCTCCCACTCAAGCTAACATTAGCTAGCCATGCTAGTCACTGTCACCAGCATCATCTAGCGATTTACCACACTGACAGTGAATATTCACGTGTCGTATGTGTCTCAAATCTCAATGTGAAGCTTCGGTTCACCTGTTGCACAACAGCTTTTTGTCATTTTCCATTTTCTCTCCTGTTACAGCGAGATTCCTTCCTCCAAACGGGAGCGCAGCCTCGTCAATGACGCCATGCTGGTCTGGTCTATAGCTTGGAACCATAAAGCCCCTCTATTATATAAACTCAGAAAAAAAAGTTTGGAAATTTGTGTTTGGTCGATTATTTCTCTGTTGTTTCAATGCTAATGGTCATTGTATTTCACATCGTTGGAAAGCCTGTTTATTAACTTTCACAATGATGTCCAACTTGTAAGGATCATGCATTTGTGGGATGAGCAGCACAGCTGATTATGTGGGTTGCGCCCAAGAAAAATTTGCCAAAATGCTCCGTCAATGGTAAACAGTGTATTCTCCTGTTGGTGTTGACTCTTGTTTTGAGTTGTTTGGTGGATTGGATGATTGAACTCTCTATCAGTACAAGGAACAAACGAGACATATTGGCAATTTTACACTTTATTCATTTAATACACCGTCAGGAGCCTCAGCAGCGGTGGAAGATCAATACGCAGCCACAACAGCCTGGCACCTCCTCCTCACGCTGGTCACCAACCTGGTCACATGTTGCTGGATACGAGGATTTGTTGCAGGTCAGCCACAAATTTCCAAGCTTTTTTTTCTGAGTTTATTTTTTAGGACATAGCAGAAGAACACATCAGAGATCGCCGTTTTTCGATTTATTGTTGATGCAACCAACTTCACAGCAACTCTTCAGCATAGCGTTATTACTATTACCGGTTTGTTTAAAGTAGAGTAGAGACTATCTTTCCATCTACGAGGGACACAGGATTGTTTTCCCCTAAAAGGGGGCGTGGTAATGCGAGCCTACTCTGGATGATGTATTGCCAGTCTGATGTATATGAGAAAAAACTGTATCGCTTTCTCACTCCATCTGTGAGTGTTTGTCTCGATTGGTTGTTGTTTGACTTATTATTTATGTACAGTCTCCCTCTCCAAGTAGAGTGTGTGTGGTCATTTTGTGTGTGTGCGTGTGTGTTTCGACAACAAATGTGGTTATCTCACAACCCAGACTCGCCTCATTACCAAGGCAGCAGGCCACCAGGAGCTCCATCTTGTTCTTTTTTTCTTTTGACTAACTACTAAAATCAATAGTCCTGACTCTGGACTCATGCACACACACACACACACACACACACAAAGCCACCACACAGCTGCAGATTTCTGCAGGCAATGAAAACACTTTTATTTTTAATTTTTTTTTAACTCTGATTCCAATTATGGCAAAACTGAAAAGAGCACAACACTGTTCTGACAAGTGGAATCAAATTAACATAACTAACAGCAGAAGACTGTAATTTCTTTGGGATATAAATGCAGGGTGGGCATGAATTGTCACCTCGGCTGCAAACTGTCATCATTTATAATCCTCCTGTTGTAGACAACTTAACACATGAATCAGCTCACTGCCTTACTACAGTATTAGCTCTACATGGACACCTGTTATGCTGCAAGAATAACAATTAAAGTTAACTCACACAATGTAACACATTGTCGGACATGTAAAGCATGTTACACTTAGTCCAAGTGTTCAATATTGTAAACTGCCAAAAGCTTTCAATGCTAATTTAGTATTGGCTCTAGGGATGTCACGATACCAGAAATGTAGTCGTCAATACCAATACCACAGTAAAAAAAACAAAACAAAACAATAAATCCCTTGTACTTAAGCATACACTCCTTTATTACCGTTTGCATACTGTTTTTTGTTAGGAAGTTAAACGGGTCATAATTCCCTCTCCATTATCTATTCTATATTGCTGTGAAAACATCTCCTCCAAACAACTGGATATATTCAAGTTTCTTGCCAAAAACTACATTTAACAATCGTGATAACATTAGAATTTACCTTCGCCCAATACTCATTTTTACGGAATAGAGCCTGAACACATCATAATGGCACCTCTCGTGTTTAAATCAGCAGGGCGAGAGCTAGCTAACGTTGGCTGTTAGCAGCCAGTAGGCGGCATGGGGCTAGCTAACGTTAACTAGCTCTGCAAATTTCAACACAGATTTGTTGTTTGCAATGTAGGATCATCAGGGAAAAAAATAGGGTGCGTCCTCTGGACACTCTGGACGCGATGATAGTGAGTTTACTGCGTCCCAAAAACATTTTCTATCGTCCCCGGGATGACGGGACGGGGTTCTCGAGCCCTGACGGTATACGGTACTGTACTGTAGAAAAACGAGTATCGTCAAGTTTTCCAAATTTTGGCATTGACTTGGTACCAAAGTATCGGTTCTCGTGATCCTGATTGGCTCTAGGGATGGCAATTTTGGTCCACTTTGGGTCAAAAATCTCAACAACTATTGAGTTCACCACAGAATTGTACTAACTGATCCCCTGACTTTTCATCATGGCTTCAACAATTTAATGTGTCCAATACTTTGGTTTCTGACCAAAGTATGCGGATCATGATAAACATTATACCTGCTAAACATCAGCATGTTAGCATTGTCGTTGGGAGCATTTTAGCATGCTGACATTAGCATCTAACTATAAAGCAAGGAATCTGTCTGTGTGGGTATGTGTGTGTCCTTTGCATATCTCGAGAACTGTTCATCCGATTGACTTCACACTTGGCGGGTGTATTGCTGGAGACCCAAGGGAGAGCAGTGTTGAATGTGGTGTAATTTGGACATGTGACACGTCCAATATTAATAAACTTTGAATAAACAAGTGAACGGCGCTCCGTGCAGCAGTGGAGGTCATAATATGCTGTTCCAAAAGCTTTATTTAAACATAAAAAGTACACAGGGACAAAAGGAGTAGCAGAGAGCAGTGGCCTTAGTTGTTAACTACCACAGTTCTGTGCAAATTTATAAACACAGAATCAGATTCATTCATTTCTTTTCGTGCATGAGAATGTGCATGGATACAACACTAATGAAGTGTAGTTCACCGAGCACACGTTTACACCTAGAAGCCTAGTATGACCCCAGTCTAATCTGTTTACCACTAGTTCCACTGGAGCAGTAAGGGGTGAGGGGCCTTACTCAAGGACTGTGGTAATTAGGGGGGGGGTAAATACTGCGACAACAAACAATTAAGATAGCATCACAACATAACAAGAGTCTTAACAAGGGATTACATGTCTGACGCTTATGCGTGGTGCATACCAGTGGCATGTTGCTCCTTTCCTTATCTTCTTTCTCTTTCTCCCTCTAAGCCTGATATCCGTAGAGAATGAATGTGTGATTATAACTGAGGAATGAATCAGTCTTTCATTGTTATGGCCAGTACATCCTGTGCAGTGTGTGTGTGTGTGTGTGTGTGTGTGTGGGGAAGACTGTTGCAGAAGGAAATGGGAGGATCAGAAAGCTATCAGTGCTCTGATGAGATGAGGGACGCACACACACACACACACACACACACACACGCAATGATTAGATGAGGGTCATAATGACACAAAACTCTCTCTCTCTCCAAATTGTAGAGAGTTAGCAGGACTCTTAGGTGTATTTATTTTGCACGCACCAGGGAACTTGCATCAGGAATGCAGTGTTTGAATTAACACCTATGATGAGCCTCCCATTGCGTCTTGGAAAATATATTTTACTGATTTCACGTTTCACTGTAAATTCATTGCAAGTGTAGCAATCTTGCAGATGCCATTAGGAGCACCGGAGGACACAGAGGCACATCTTTCAGATTACCTGTCTCATACACTACTGTCAAGATATAGTGACTCTTTTATAAAAAAAACCTTTGTTTATCATATTTGCTCCAATTCTACCTACTTCAACTTTAACTACCATTCATATTTTTTCCATAGGGGTCCATTAGAAGGGGCCTGACTTTGTCTCTCTATATGTGGTTTGAGTCCAGGGCAGGCTGTTAGATTAGCGTTGATGCATTTGGCACTTCGGCTGCTGTCCGTGGTGCTGATTAAAGGCTGGTTTGTCGGAAGAAAGTTGCATGGCGACATAGCAATTGTCTGGAGTGCTTGTGTGCTTAATTTTGGGAGTGAAGGCTCAGGAAAAAAAACTTGCACTGGGGCCAATCACAACCATGTTATGCTGCTGCTAAGATGTGTGATCTAAGTGTGGGATGTCCTGGGAGGATGCACTGAGTCAATGCCTATAGGAAATCAAACCTGTTCAAAAGGGGCATGGCAAGAAATGGCAAATTCAATATTTAAGAACATAGTTTTCAATCATGTGTCAGTGTGACCCGAGGGCCTGCAAAGTTTTCAGTCCAATCAACCAGCCTGAAATATTCATCCTATTGCACATGTGCTATATGCATAAAGATAAACCTAGTGATATGTTTCCTCTATAAATCAATTAACACTGTTGAGTTTGAATGTTTATCTCCGGTTGTCTGTAATTTCACCATGCCAACAGCCTCTGCTACCTTTATCCCAACTGTTTCCTCACCTGAGCCTGTTTCAACTTGCTTAAACTAAAATGTCCCCTGACTTTATTGAATACGTGATGTGTACAATTCAGGCCACTGTCACGTAATCCAATTTGCACTGCAGGAATATGTTATTCACGTACCTTGTATACACAACATGCAAATTCTATTTCAAAGTCTGAGCTTTTTCCACAGAATCTTGTCAGGCAGTGTTAACAACAGCAGATTTCACTGATTAGCGCACCTCGAGTCAGAGAAGAGGAGCTAATCAGTGAAATCAGCTGCTGTAGTGTTCTGGTAGATTGACAACCTGCAGGCTCGAAGGTCACAAAAGAACAAGATTTGAGAGAGATGCTGTGAATCAGAGATGGTTATTTAAAAACTTGCATTACATTACATTCATTTGGCAGATGCTTTTGTCCAAAGCCACTTACAATAAGTCTGAGTGATTTTTCCAAAGCAAGACAGTTGCTATTTTTCCATGTTTTTGTGTCTAAGTGACTAATGAGGACAACAGTTTTGAAATGGGTCCAGTACTGAGGGTTAACGCTGTAACTTGAAGCTGCGAAATAAGCTGCGAGGGCGTCAGTGTAACATTATGTCCACTAAAAGTGCTTGTTTTTGCGACTGACAGGCTCAGATTGTTATTATAAGTGTCTGACAACATTATGGAAATTACCTTACAGAGTAATACAACTTTTTTTCTTACCTTTCACTTGATCTGTCTGTTATTGTGTCCAAGTCCCGCTCAGGGAAAAGTCTTGTTGTGAAATCTGAATATCAGTATACTCCGGTTCAAATAAATACGGGCAGCCATCGAATTCAAAGACCTCATCCACATTGTCGAAATCCTTTAAATATTCAGCCATGACATTGAAAATCTTTTTGATAACACTAAGTTACGCTTTCTGTACTCCAACACAACAAACTCTGAGCGGCTGGCACTTTCCGTTTCCACCATGGATGTATTCCACTATTCCACCGTTGTATTCCGGCAACACCTCGCCCAATTTCAGAACGAGACTTCTCCTTGAGCGAGACTCTTTCCACAATGTCAGATACTTTTAATAACAATCAGAGCCTGTCATGGCAAAAACAAGCACTTTTAGTGGAGGTAAATGACGGTGCCAGCTTGCCCCAATAGCATTACATTGCAGCTCGTAGCGGCTGCTGTCTACAGCCCTCTCCCTCAATACTGGACCAGAAATCGTTGTCCCTATTTCCCTATATAGTCAGTTAGACACAAAAACATGGGAAAATAGGGTCTAGGTTGAAAAAATACCGGCTACCCTTTAATATGCCGTACCTTCTGAGTGGCACTTCTCTTCTGTTCTCTCTATCTTGTTATCTTGGTGTAAATTATTATTTACAGAACAGCTAAATTTCCTGAGTTCAAGTTCATAGAAACACCCCTCAAAGGTAACGTGACACCTTCGCAACAGTAAATGATGAGGCTGAATTTCAATTTTTCATGTCTCTTGATGAATAAGATATCATATGTATTGTAGTTCTTTTCCTAATTTGTATTTACTTTTTTCCAACCATGAGTCCATGTTGAAGACAACTTTCTGATAAACAATAAAGATGATATGAAATGATGCACACGCTTCGTCAGGACTCCTTGGTGTTATGTAAAGTTGCAGTAAACACGTGGTTAGTGTTGTGAATAAAAAAACAACAACACTTAGGTTAAGTTAGGTTTAGGCAACAAAACTACTTACTTAGGTTAAGGAAAAAACATCACGGTTTGGCTTAAAATTACTATATTTGTAAAGTGAAATTTAACATTGTGAACACATTAAACAACCAGCTGTTTGTAAAGTGAAAGTGACCCATCCACCTCCCCTCCCTCTCGCCCTATATTTGTTTTTGTGGCTCTTTAAACTACGTCACCATGCTCCACACACTTTATCTGATCGTTTCATATTGCCGTGTATCGTTTTTTATTGAACGGTTGTTACTTGAAGGCCCAGTGCATCTCATACAGATGCTAAAGGGTGCCTTGTGTGTTGGTATCACATTCCAAGGGGTGTGACAAAGCATCTGTGCTCAACCAACCCCCTCTTGATTAGTAAAGGACAAATAGAAAAGAAACATAACAAATACATATTATGATAGATAAAATCAGGAGTGCTGACTTTGTATCACACCTACAGTACTTCAATAAACAGTCTTTACAGTAATATCTTGGTCCTGGAAACTAAGCATGAAAACAATAAAATTACCTGAAATGGTGAATCATGGCAGCATGAGGTGCCCCGCAAAGGTGCTTTAGATGAGAAGTAAAATGTGGATTTCATACTAAAACTGTGTGGGCTCAGTAATCGTCAAGGAGTCTGCAGTATGTGCCGGTTGGGCTCCCAAACTGCCCTTTAGCTCCTGCTCTGCTGGAGCTAATTTATCTTCATAGGAAGAATTTCCAGAGTCCCACTAGTGCCCTATGAAAATTATATTACAAACATTAAACAGTAATACAACATTATGCACTGACCATCAATTTAAATAGTCCAGTAATCTGATTACACTTGGCTTTTTTTTTAGAATATGTGATATTTCATGTGCTAAAATTAAACTGGACTGCACGAGAAACTTAACCCTCTGAGACCCACCATAGACCCGTTTTGTCTTTTTTAGGGGGGTGCAGGGGGTCTTTAGGGGGAGATAGCAGGTCAACAGTAGATGTCACATAGAAGTGGTGTACATCATCTGAAAGCTGGGAACCTGGAGATCAATTTGAGATGCAACTCAGCAGTGTGTGTCAAGTTGTTCTAGTCATAAATCAGAAATAAACAAAATAGAGGTATATGATGGTTCAGTACTCTCTCATTAGTTGTTGCAGCAATTTTTGGGTTGATACCGTTTGTTACACAGATTTGGTGCTAAATTTAACCTTTTTTTACCACTCGAGAACTGATAAAAATGATCTATAATCCCTCCAAAATACCACATTAAAATACCAAGACCTTGAGGAGCATCATAGAAAAAGCCATGTTGCGATTTGGTGTCAAAAACCTTTGAAATTTGGAGATCTCTGCAAAAATTGCATTTTCCGACGATTGGATAGCGAGCACTTCCGTTGAAAAAACTGCTCAGAAACCCCCTTATTTTCAATCTAGCTCAAATTTAAAAAATGGCTACTATGGGGACTATAACATCATCACACATGAATACAGTTGGGCTCATTGGATCCACAAGAGTCTCAGCTTTACAGTGATACCCAATTTATGTAATTTCAAGACTGTTTAGGGACCCCAGTATGCAGAAATATTCAAACACATCATTTTTAGAATAGGGGAACATCATACATAATGCATTTATACTACATTTTGCACAAAACTACATGTAATTATCATAAAGTAGGCATGTCTGTAAAGGAGAGACTCATGGGTACCCATAGAACCCATTTTCATTTAGATATCTTGAGGTCAGAGGTCAAGGGACACCTTTGAAAATGGCCATGCCAGTTTTAACTAGCCAAAATTGAACCTAACTAGCCTCCTTCTTGACAAGCTAGCATAACATGGTTGGTACCAATGGGCACCTATTTGATTTTCTAGTTTTGTGGACCTTCACTCTAGATCTAAAACTGAACCTGCTACAGGCTCTGAAAGACAGTAAAGTTTGTCGGGATCGCGCGGGTCTCAGGTCAATAAGACAAAAAAGAAAGTAAAGATATCAGCACACTACTGTCGTTTTCCCTCTTCTTTTACTTTGTGTTGCTATAACTGATCATCATTACAGGTCTCCCTCCGGTAAAGGTAAATAGCATATATCTGTATTTATGATCCGTTTCTAATAAAATGCCTCGTCATCATCTCCTGATTAGATAATGTGCTACATATACACCAGGACAATATTCCCAGTCTGTATCTCTCAGGTGTGATCTCAGAATATTACATTACTATTATACTCTATAAAGTACACCAATAAGGAAAGGCACATTTAGTTTATTTGCTTGTTGTCTCCTATACTATATTATGATTTGGCAAATAAAACAGCAAATCAGATATACACGGAACAGAAAGTAATTATAAAGAGTGTCAACGTGTTACAGTGTCCTTAAACTTTGATAATTCCAGTAGAGTTGTCCAAATTCCCATCATAAACACCCACAGAGCAGGTGTGAGCCCACCACATCCAGGTCTCTCCAGTCACATGAAGACAATAAGATGACAGAGGGGGCTAATCTTACTGAAAATGTCTTATATCAGAGGACTCGTTTAGGCTAATTACGAGATAATGGTGTGACATTTCATCATGAATTGCCCATTAAATACAGGTGTGTTCACTTCTTCACTGTTGCCTGAGGAAGACCATCTGTGGTTGAAACGTTCTATCAGTCATGTCCACATTAAATAAAAGTATTGCGTCTTTTTTATTTCTTGTTGAGATCATGAACTAGTTAAATGGTTAATACAGTCACAAAGACGCTCCAATATTTACATTACTGACCTCAGACCAGCGTTCACAACCGGAGCTCACTCGTAATATACTGATTGCGCTATTTGAAAACCATACTCTGACAGCGAAGAAAGGAAAAAAGTGAGGCCAAAGATCTCTTGCTGTAGTTTAAGTCATTCTGCTACATACAGTATGATCAGAGTCATGAGGCGGTGTGGCTGTGGTAGGATAACACAGAGCCAATAGACCTAGGATCAGCAGACCACCTGCCTCTTGAAATAATGTCCATTAATGCATAAAAAAATACATAAATAAAAGTAGCGTGATTAATTTATCTAAATGTAAATGAGTAAATGTAATCTACTCAAGTTAGAGTATGCCAACCCATCCCAATTCGTCGAATACCGACGCTTGGTCAATGCCCCTCGGTGTCTGATACTGATGCGCTGAGGCAACCTTTAGCGTCATTATGACATACACGTGGCTTTCAACTAACTCCAATGTAATCTCACTCATGTCATGACGGTCAGAGCAACTGACGTAGTATAAAGTGCACGATAGTCCGTTTAGGGCGGGTGGGTCAAACAAACACAGGTCTTTCACCCGGTAGACCGCTGTTAGTGTCCTGTGTGAAGCTAAAAGTCAATGTTGATCTATTGTGTCACGTCAGTCGTTAGTCACGTGACTCGTTAGTATCATTAGTCCTGTCACGTGAGTCGTTAGGCACTCGCTAGTTACGTGACTCGTTAGTCAGTCAAGTTAACGTCAACCACGACCTTTTCCTAACCCTACCTAAGTGGTTTTATTGCCTAAACCTAACTTCCTGTGAAAATGGGAGTTTATTTTAAAAGGGCACTATTCATGTAACAAGCGTATATTGACACGCTGTCCCTGGCACGTCCAAAACTGATGCTAAGGGGTGAGAATGTGTTGAGTACGCTGCATTAAAACTACAATTACTGAAAAAGGCACTTAAGTACATGTAATGGAGTACATGGAAATCGTTACTACTACCCACTGCTGGTAGCATCCATGCAAGCAGGGTCTGAAATAAGAAGAGAAAACATATCTGTGTTGAAATCGGCAGGAGGAGGGTTATTAATGTGACCTGTTAAAAGCCGGTGGGCAGCACAGTCCTGCTTGGTGGACTAACAGAGCTACAAAAGAGGCAGAGGTTCCATTATGATGCATTCAGGTTCTGTTCAGTAAAAATGACTTTTGGGCGAAGGTAAATTATAAAGTTATCATGATGTGCTCAAATGGAATCTCGTAAAATTTAGTTTTTGGCGAGAAACTTGAATAATTCCAGTTGTTTGTAGGAGAGATTTTCACAGCAATATAATATAGATAATAAAGAGGCAATTATGACCCGTTTAACTCTAAGCAGCTTCTAAAACATATATAAAACTTCCAATGCCAAGATTTTTTTAATCAAAGCAAATATTTGAATAAAAATACAATAATTTATTTCCTAATCATTTGAATTGTGTTTTTATGCAAATAACCTGTATAGACGATAATAAAGTACAGTACAGTACTGTGTACAGCACCCATAGGGCTCCCTGGAAGCTACGGTGTAATTCGAACACTGTCACTTACAGCGCATATAATGTTTTCTGTGTAAAATATATTGAACATTGAATGACTTCAGATCTAAAATGTTATTCCTTCATTTAGCACATAGATTTCAAGTGGCAGACAAAAAAAATTCTTGCCTGCCTCAGTGGCAGGCAGTGAAAAAAATTTCAGAACCTGATAGCAAGTCTTCTCTGTATCAAGCACAAACTCAACTCAGTTCTTATGCCATTATTTAACAAGAAGCCCATAACTCTGTGAGTGCACCCCATAATTCCACTGGCACTCTATATATGTCTTCTCCCCTAAATTTTAGACCAAACCCTGTGGGAGCGAGATTAGATAAAAGGCCAAAGAGATATTGCTTGACAAATTAATACTACTGCATACCAGAATGTAGAGTCCACAAACCAGTCAGGGAATTAATTGGGTTTAAATGTGACTCGTAGCTGATGTGTTATAATGACAGTTCTGTATGATGTCGTTGGAAATATATACAGTAGGTGCTGTAACCACAGTACAGTAATTGAAAAGGGATTTTTTTCACGATATGTGTCACAACACACCGTCTTTCTGTCATCACTTCTGTAACGCGTGAGTTTCTTTTTTCATTTCTCCTTTTATTCTCCACCCAACTCTTGGAGGCAGACATAATTGGCATCAATTTAGAGTGCAGCGCATCGGTGTGCTCATCTCCTCATCAAAGACGGTGTCACAACAGTGTGTAGCGAGGAAGTCTAAGCAGGCAGTAACTAGACGGGAGAGTTATATTAAAACAGCAACCCAACATATGCTTTCTGGCTGCACAGACTGTGAAGTTTTCTTTTGTGTACGGCTGCAACCAGCTGGGATTGATACGTTGAGTTGTGTTTATTATTGGGGCTCCTCATCACCACCACCACGTCTCAAACGATCCAGCTAAACAACATCTATTCGTCTCAAAACAATATGATTTGACACAATATGGATACACATAAAACATAAGAAATAGCAAGACACACATTTGAATATAAAAGAGGGATCACTGAACATGTAGGTGCTAGATTCAAACAGTAAAATGGACATAAATATGTACATTGACAATGCAAATACCGTAAAATAGTCACAGAATTTAATGTATTGATTTGTGTACATAAAGACAAATTTCACATTTTTTTCGTGATGGTCAGCACGAAATCAATTCGTATGTTATCCACGAAGGAGGAGGTCGGGGTGGATGGGTGGGTCAAAAAACAAAGGACTTTCATCCAGGAGAACCCGTGTGAAACCAGAAGTCAACATTTATTTATTTGTCACTTAACTTCTGTACTTAAGTTACAGCACTTCTGGAGTTATTTGAACCCAAACCGTGATCTTTTTCTAAACCTAAAGTTTTTTGGCTAAGCCTAACCAAGTCGATCTTTTCCTAAACCTAACTAAGTAGTTCATTGGCTAAGCTTAATCAAGTCGATCTTTTCCTAAGCCTAACTAAGTAGTTTTGATGACTAAGCCTTACCAAGTCGATCTTTTCCTAAGCCTAACCAAGTCGATCTTTTCCTAAACCTAACCTTAGTAGTTTTATTTTGAAAAGACTGGAGCAGAAAAACACACAAAAATACGTTGTTGAAAGTCAAACTGAGCATCACGAAATAAAAGGGAATTTTGTGTCTATGTACACGAATCAAATAGATTAAATTTCGTGACTATTCCACAAACTGCTGTGAGACTGCGTTGGGTATTATTGAGTTATTGAGCTCAGGCATCTGGAAGGATCTTGGTGTTGCTCTTTTTTTGTCGAAAGGAGCCAGCTGAGGTGGTTTGGGCATCAGATGAGTAGGCCTCCCTGAGAAAATATTCTGGGCACGTCCAACTGGAAGAACATATTGTTGCAGACATCACATCTGGGATCGCCTTGGGAACCCTCAGGGAGAGCTAGAGGACATGGCTGGGGAGAACTCAGCCTGCTATTACTCCGACGATGAATGGTATTGAGAAATCTATCTACTGTGTTGACTATGATGACCACATATCTTGCAGTTATGGTGAACTCTTCCTAATCTGTAACATTTTGGCCTATCTTCTACTTTTACTTTGGGTGTGTGTTTGATGGACATCTCCCTGACTCTCCTGATGGCTTTGTTGCACCTGTTAGGGCAAGACAAATCATTATAATTGGTTCTTGACCTTTTTCACAGCAGCCTGTCACAGCAGGAAAAGCACTGGTGTAATTAGGCTCAAGACGGACAGTTTCCAACAGCCTTGACAGTCTGTAGCCTACAGGAAGTCAGAGAAACACACATCCCGTTGTAATAAAATGTTATCAGACCAATCTATCATTATCTTGTACTCAACCTTCAATAACTTTTTTAATTATATTCTACTGCATGATACGGTAGCTCATTAAAATGCTATATCTGTGATAATCGTGATATTGTTTAGGCTATTCTTTAAGCTCCATATTTTACCTAAAAATATAGATGGACTAGAATTCTCATGTATCATATCAGTTTGCTGCGAAAGTAGAAATATAAAACAATAGTGTTCATCATAGATCTGTCAGATATCAGGTCTGAACATCTGTACTGGTGTTAAGTTATATAACTGGTTATGAAACAGTCTCAATTTGATACTGATGCCTCTATATGGCCTAGATAAGTAAAGAAGATCATCAGCGAGAGGATTGGCTATTTCTATATAGTTATTTCTTAATGTCTGTCATCGGTGCGATACCCTGCGAAATCAGTCGAAACGATTTACCAGATTCACCAGAAACTCCTTCAGCGACCAGCCCGCCGCGGACAGACCCAGATCCGGCTTCGCTGCCAACTTCGACCTGCAGTCCAAGCTCTGGCGGGAGGCGGAGAGCTCTGAGGCCGGCAGCAGAGCTTCACCTCGCTGCTCCACCGATCCCCGCTGGGAGCCAACACCGACACCATGCTGCTGGAGGCCAAGGCCGTATTGCTGGACCCGCTGGAGGGAAGGGAGGCACAGGAGAACCAGAACCAGGACTGAGCAGGACTGACTGTCAGACCCTGCTGCAGTAAAATGAGAGGTTTTCTAAAGGGACTCTGGTGCTCGGAAACACTATCACCTTTGTCCACAGGGACCGCCAAAGTCAACACAAAGACAAAATTTCTCTTTGTAGCTTTAAGAATCCTACGATGGCGTATTAGGGCCATTGTATTACCTACAGAGTCAGGAGAGGGGGTGATATTCTGTGAAAAAAACTCAGACTTTCCAGGATTAAAGTCTTAAATTTACGGGAAAAAACTTGGATTTTCTCTGAGATTATTATTATCATTTTTTACAATGATCCTAATAAGCCGTCATAGAATCCTCACATCTAACTGGGGGTGAGCTTGTTCCAGGGTCCTGGAATTGTGCATGCTGGCTCACTGGCATGACTTACTGGGACACTTGATGGAACTGAGCCATCATTATTGAAATTTGTGTCACCTGTGCTTTTTCCTGCTATGACAAGTCAAAAAGTCTGCTATGAAAAAGGCCCACTTCCACCCACTTCAACCTGAGCAGAATTCTAATGAGCCAGAAGAACCAATCACCTGTGGGAGTGTTAGCATGAAGTGGAAGTATGGCACTTTTGGACCCAGGTTCTAGTGTTGAATACTCAACTCTGTAAAGAAAGTGAATTCATTTTTAAATCTGAAAATGTATCATCATTTATCATTCTGTTGAAGGGCTTTCATGTTTTGGATTGAGTAAAAATAAATAGCTTGAGCTGAAATGATAATATAAATACTTACTGTATTTAGACAGCTGACTGAAAAATAATCTGCAACCACTGTGATAATAAACCAATTGTTTAAGTCATGTTTTTTTCAAACAAGCAATTTAATAACACCACTTTCTGGCAGATTAATCAATAACAAAAATAATTGTTAGTTGCAGCCTAATCTTTTCAGCATTTAAGGATTTAGCTGCATTAATTTTTCATGGACACAAATTAATAAATACACCATGATATTTGCTGGAAGAAAAAGCTCTGTAATAATAAAGAACAGCAGTATCATGCTATCTGAAGACCTAAACTGCAGTAAACTAACCCATTAGCCATCAACACCATCAATCTATATTTGAAGCTTTTGGTCTGGATGGCAATATCTTGCTCTGCTCAGGGAAGAAGGGACTTAAGTTTTGTCCTACATGTGGTGGAGTAGTTGCACTTCACTTTCCCTTACTTGTTGTCATTTTTTCACATGCAGTAAGTCAACCTCGAAGGCCTTGATACAGAACGATATAAGATGGGGTTCGATGGATTGTCACCCAGGAGGCTATTGTTCACGTCCCGTTTGAAATGGAAAGCCAACGTTGACTTATTTTAAGTTACGCAACGTTACTATGTCATTTACGTAATGTAGCCTACTTAAAGGACCAATATGTAATACAAATAAATCATAAAGGGACAATGATACGTCATCAGAGATTAAGGAAACAATAAAGGTTGAAATACTGGCTTCTCCAATAACGATGCTACAGCCAGTATGTTCTCCTTTGAAATTTCTATTCCGGTCCGTAACGTCTGTTTTTGTTTTGGCCGGTGTGATCCCGTCCACTGCCCATTTCAACACCCCATTGCCACATATGGAACAAATTGGCACGCAAACACAGCCTTCTGTAGCCATGGAAGCAAGCAAACGAACTGGATCAACAGAGATAATGTTAACGCAGTGTATAAGGTAACCCTCAAATTGGGAAAATTCAGTCATACCGGAGGAGTAGACGGCCCACGGCTCGAATTTTTTTAATTTGGACTGCTGTTTCCATTTTAAATGCTAGCTGTCAGTCCTAAATATTGTTCCTTTAACTACTTTATGTAAAGTTATTACGTTGCGTACGTAATGTAGCCTACTTAACTACAAAACAAATGTACTTATTCTAACCCAAGCCACTATCTTTTCCTAAACCTAACCACACAGATTTGCTGCCTAAATCTAACCAAGTTGTTTCCAGTGAAAACGGAAGTTTATTTTGAAAAAAGTTGGGAATGAGAACGTGTTGTATATTGAGGCAATTTGAAGTTGAAAAGTCTACATTTATATCTGATTCAACAGAGTTTAGTCTATGTTGCTACAGTGGAATAGATTATAAATTGGTGTAGATGTGAATGTAATGAGTCAATGAGACATCATTGGCTTCACTATCTAACTTCATAGTGTTATTTTGTTTCTACAGTCTCGATGTTGCTGCTATTCGATTGATTCTCATGTGAAAGCGTTTATGTGATTTGATGGTAGACGTTAAGGGCTTTGTTCAGCGGGGGGCCAATCAGCTGTCCCGCAGGGAGTCATTTTCCTGCCATCTATTCAGCCCTGCAGCCAGTGTGACAGCGAAGAAAGTTTTCAATGCGAAGAAAAAGCTCAGGAATGTGTGTGTCTCTCCCACAGACAACGCCTGTACATCCAACGCCCAACAGCACAAACATCACATACTGGAATATAGAGGGAAATGGACGCACACGCTCAACTACACATTACTCATTCACCCTCTCTTTTTCTCTCCCAGAAACACACTGACTCATATAGAAACTAGTCACAGGTGCCACATTTTGTAATATAAACAAGAAGCTGTTGAGCAGAAATAGCAATCAATTTCTCCACTGTGTAGCATCACAGGGAGAATCAGATACTATTTTACAGACACACACACACACACACACACAATGACTAGATAATAGAGAGATAATGAAACTAGCCTCTGCTCTCATTGTAGCAGAGTCTTGTTTAATCCTGAAACCATCAGGGCATTCTGTTCCTACATTGTTCTGAAGAAGTTCTAAAGGAAAACATTTTAAAGTTTAAACTTCTTGATGTCTGGAAGGAGATGGTGATGTCAACCAGTACATCTTAACATCCCTTCAGTGTATCTAACAGGATAGGAATTGATCACTTCCACCAGCATCCACCTCCTCAGTGTGTGTCACTGAATGTACTAGAAGCCCTGATATCATTTTATATATATTGTAAAGCTGTGAAAAATGTTCCTCTGATGGCTGCTGGTGTGAGCTGGTTCCCAGTAGTCTGTACACATCATTAACAGGTCTCATCAGAGCCTGGCACACCGTTGAATATTCATGCCCAGTCAAGCACTCTCAGAAGGGGGCTAACCCCCCGCAGGACAGGGCCTCTCAAGGTGAGAGAGAGATGGATGGGCGCTATAAACTGCACCACATGTTACATGTTAATATTAATAGTGCAGTTGGTATCCTGGACATTTCCACATTTCAACCCATTGTCTTCTGTTTCCTTCACACACTCACTCAATTTGCTCTCAATCTGTACTCATATAACTACAGACAATTCTTCATATTCCAATATAAGCACCTTGACAAACTACTTGTGCCCACAGAGGGTGATCCTTTAGAACATTTATCTATTCAATTCAATTCAATTCAAATCACTTTATTTGTCCCCGAGGGGCAATTGTAGAGGCTCGTAGAGTAGTACAATTAACAACACAAACAGGAAATTTGAAACATCTTTAAAGTAAAAAAAAATGATACTAATGTAGTACTAATACCAGTAAATACTTCAAATAGTGCAAATAGTGCAGTATACACAGTATACGGTACATATGGATGTAAAAAAACAAAAAATAAAAAAAGGATGAATGAAAAACAGTCCAGGGCTGAAGCCATGTGCAAGT